>JAOEHI010004151.1:0-10232 GCA_025447815.1 Percopsis transmontana | reverse complement strand
TATGTATATTTTAAAATAATTATATATATATTAATTAATTATATATATATATATTTTTTATATATTTTTATATTTATATTTATAATATTATGTTATTATATTTAAAAAAAATATGCAGTGGTCTCTTAATTTTTTCCATGGCTGTATATATATGTGTGTGTGTGCCTTTGTGCACAGCCTTTGTGTGATATATTTCAGATCAAAATGTCTCTCACTGTACTCTCTAGGAAGCAATATGTCCAATACCCTTCACGTATAGTGGCAACACATTTTCCATGTCACCTATGCGAAGGCATTCTAAGACAGACAGCCAACCTATTGTTTTTTGTTCCTTCACTTATTAGCTGCTGGAAAGCGATAGAAAGCGGAGAGGGGGGGGGGAGGGGGTGAGGGCGAGGAGAGCAGAGAAGCTAGCAAATAGGATTTGAAGCCTAGCAAAACAGAGGGGCTCTCCGGGAAAAGGGAGTTGTCACTTTCTATTAGACACACTACCAGCGACGGGGGGGTCGCTGGATTCATACGGAAAAGATGGGGGAGCTATGGAGATAGCAGCTTCACCTGTGCACCTTTAGTATGTCTGTGTGTGTGTGTGTGTGTGTGTGCATTGGGGGAGGGGGGGGTGCCTTTTCTTTGCTCTTTTTTCTGTGTATGTCTGTGTCGGCTTGTCTCCAGTATTCTATGTGTCTACTCTATGTCTATTATAATGCTTCATCTCCACCTCTCCTCATGTTCCATCTCTGTGGCAGCGGTTTAGCCTTCCTTCTGCTCGTTCCCCTTGTTCTGTCATGTACCTGCATCCATATTAAAGCGCCCGCCGGTCTGTCGGTGGATGTCAGCCGCTATGAACATCTCCTGCGGCATAGCCTATCCCTCCACCCCTAACATTAAACACGTTTAATATTCACCTTTGACACTTTTGAAGGTATAGTTTGGGATACCCAAAAAAGGGACACCTGCGGTTAGACTGACAGAACAAAATGAAATCAAAATAGTGTGCGGTTTGTTGTGTCCTTGACAATAGCTGACACTTTTAAACATGAGATGATCTCTTTTGTTTCTCTTTATCTGATTCTTCCTTTGTTCATGTCAAACAAATGATTGAAACACGATCCAAAAGATTGTGTAACTAGATGGATAGATTGCTATAATACATGGATAGAAAGATCTTTTAACTTTCAGCCTGTCTGGAATTTGAACAGGGATCCCGCTGGTCACAAATCTACTTTTCCAATATTGCCTTTAGCATTGCTGGAGCAAATAAGATAAAATCAATGTGAAACGTGAGATATGAGCAAAAATATGAGAAGAAATATATTCAAAATGCTTGGTCAGAACTGTTAGCAAAATGTTCAGTGGCTCAGATACTTTACCTACCTGTGTTTGGGACCTTGGAACCTGGAGCCCAGGAGACCTGGCCAGCACGCTTCAGAACTCTAGATCAAACTATTTGGGGTATAAAGGGTAAGCCCAAGTCTCACTTACCATGGAGTTACAACTGGCTTTCAGTCCCTGTACCAGATCCCACAGAGTTTGATAGCGACCAGTGGCCAGTCTGTGTCAATGTCGCTCGTAGAAGTCATATCAGCAACGGCAGAGCGAGAGCTATCCATCTGTTCACCCTGAACATTTATCCATGGAAGTGACCAGGCCTGGTAGACTATATTGAATGAGTTAAACATATGTAATCTGGAGCTGGGCTCCAACCCCCATCTAAACATTTATGACCAAAAGGATTGCAGTACACCCCTCTTAAAGAGGCTAAAATTAATTTGTTAATGCCACAAAATACACCAAGATGCTGGTTGCAAGACTTTTCTACCAACCTACAAAAACTGTCCAAAAACTGTAGTTTTAACACTTAGAAATCACCCTCCACATTCTAGTACAAGAAAACAAATGTGGTCACGCACATGTTTGTGGTACCGTAACATCATCGTTGGACGTTTTCCTCAATGGGGCGGAATGCCCCGGAATAAAAGATCGGGCCTTTTTTGAAATGTTGATCGCTAGTCATAACATCACCACGAGGCTGATGTGCACAATATTCTAATCATCCCATCCTTCAAACTGCAGTCAACATAGTTGGAGAACATTATCCAAAACTGAGATTGAGTTATCATGAGCATGCACACACAGACACACACAATGCTGTCTGTGTGTTTTGTTATAAATGGCAGTCCATAGTGTGCCATCCTACAAGGACTGTTGGGCGATACATGGCTGTGTGGAAGAATAGTCATGACTCATTCCTAAATAGGTGATGCATCTCCATTCTTTATGTAAAGCTAACAAAGCCACTGCTTACAGGCAAGTTGCCGCCTACGACACAATATTCGAAGATAAAAGCATAATTATGGTGAACATGTTCAAAAAGTCTGATTTGACACAGTGGTGGGAAAATTTCATTCCCATTGGAGGTCCAACCCATAGATGGCAGCGCCACAACAATTTTCTGAACAAACATCAAATAATAGACTCAATGTTTGTTTGGCCTACTACAGAAGTGATGCTATTAACTACACAGATGTTATATAACCATGTTATGGGTAAATAAAATTGATTGATGATGATTAAATAAGCTTTAGCTTGATGGTTTGGTTTGTAGCAGAAAGTTGCTAATGTTGCTTTGTCTCAAAGAAATGAAAGGAGATCCCTTGATGCATGGGTTCAATTCCTACTACAGTTCCTATATCAAAAACATCTACATTCTTTATAAATGTATAACAGACATTTTGTTACAGTGTGTGTGTTAGGCCTATATGTCATGTGGCTTTGCTGTGCTCTGTTGTTTCGTGCTGTGTTAACTGTGAAGTTATGTTTGGGGGGTGGATTTTTTTAATCAATTTAGCATAAAGCTAGAAAGATCTTTTTGCTGTCGCAATGAGCTTATCTTCCAGGAAAACCCTTGAGAGTCCATACCAGACCGTTACAATGCTTGATTAATCCAGCTAGATTGTCACTCAATCAATGGATCAATTGGTCATAATTTCATCCTATAAGGTGTTGCATAAACCTATTGATTTATTTGCTTATTATCACTGCACAAGCCTTTGGACATACACATTTGGCTAAAGTGTGGGCTTTGACAGAAGGCTATGTGCCGCAACGAGAGAGAGAGAGAACTGAGAGAGAATGAGCGACAAGGGAACAGCAGTAAATAAGTGTGCGGTGTGTGTGAGTGTGTGTGTGTGAGAGAGAGAGAGAGACAGACAGAGAGAGAGGGAGAGAGAGAGAGAGAGATAGAGACAGAGGCAGGCGGCTTGTGGGTGGAGAAATCCAGAGAATGCAAGGCACTGCCTTTCCTTTCCCCCTCCCCTTTTTTCAACTCTCCCACTCTTCTCTGGTGGAAATTCATCCTTCAGGCTCAGTAGCGGACATTTGTGCTGAGGACCGCGGTCGTGCGGACGGAGGACGAGGGCGAGGTCCCAGCAGTAACAGCCTGGCTTCATATGGGTGTACAAGTAGGCAATAAAGCCCTCTTATAACGATTATTCCAATCTCTGCGCTGCTTTTTACCCGTGCAGAAAACCGTCATGTGAGTTTTTCCTAGCCTTTTTATTATTTTTTGCTTTTCCGTTTTTCTTAATTTCTTTGGATGAACTTGTTTTCCAGCCGTGCAGCTGAGAGAGAGCCAGTGTAGGATTTGTTGTCGTGTGTTGCTGGTGATCGTAAGCTAATATTAGCCGGGACACTATCCTCCATGTAATAAGGCTAGCTTCAACTACTAACTTTGGACGAGCCGAAGACGGTGGGTCGCCAGCAGAGGGTCAGGAGTGTGAGATCTGACACCGAGCAGCCTGCCTATATTTGTCCCGTTTCAAGAAAGGAAGGAAGGATCGCCTTGGACGAGCACCACGACCATCAACACCGGTGTGCTTGACACGTCCTTCCCCTCGGGAGAAGACGAGGATTGGAGCGGAATAGCGGTGATTTTAAATCGGACAACTAAAGGTTAGTTTCCTTTTAAAAAAAAATCACGGCCGTTTACTTTAGCTGTATTGCAGTACAGTATGTGTTTGTGTAGTCTACGGCGTTCGCGTTCATTAGCTGCAGTCTGTATATTTCTGTCTTTCTGGTCCAACACTGAAACTGCTCCGTTTGTTAATGAAGGGAGAGTAGGTTTGGAAGATCCACAATTCTGTTGTTGTAGAATGTTATGCGTTCTCATTGCTTACAGGGGAATTGTGAGTTGGGCGGTAAAACGGCTGTTGGATCGCCGTGATTTGTTGCAGCGCACCGGTCTGGCAGCACGCGGCGACGGGAGAGGGGGATATTTTTGGCGATCGCTGTGTTATGAGCTGGCTTGCTGGGCTACTTATCCCAGTTACCGCTTTCACCCCTCAGCCTGGCCGCCGCCGCCTCCTCTCTCTCTCTCTCTCTCTCACACTCTCTCTCTCTCTCGCACTCTCTCAATATTTCCCGTCCCCCGTGCTCGGTAGTGCATACAGTAGGCTACATGCGTTTAGACAGCTGGCAGAAGTCGAGAAGACTCAAGAGGGACTCTGTTTGCGTTCGCCCCTTGCAGTCAAAACAGAACAGGTGCTTTGTAAAGGCAGTTCAGGCTGCTGGGAACAGTTCAGAATGTTCCCTGACCATTCCACCGGCATGATCGCGAGTTTATTTTTATCCCCGTGTCTCCCTGTGCCAGAGGGGGGCTAAGATATTCTTCTTGGGAAATGGATGGTATGATTGTGAGTCTATTTTGTCCTCATTTAATTCCCCTTACTGTGTGTGTGTGTGTGTGCGCGCGCGCGCGTGTACTTGCGCGTTCCAGTTTATGTTGAAGCCCATTTTCTTTCTTTCTGCTGTGTTTTTGTGTGCATCGGGCCCCCAACCCTGTTAGTGCGCAAATGGACCCCCTGACGCTTTGATCCCAACTTGGACCCGTTGTATCCAATAGACGGAGGCATCAGGTGTCACAAAAATGTGCCCTTGTTATAAACACTACATCTATATTTTACAGACTCGATTAGTAGGAAACACCCACTGTAGTCTACAGTAGCCTACACATTAAGGCTTTTTCGTTGTCCTTCGACACACCCGTGCTCGTGAGTCAATGGTAGCGTAATAGCCGATTTGGCCGTGAAGTGTCCTAACGTTTACCGGGGGATGTTTTCGCTCATCTCGTCTTCATTCCCTGCACGTACGCTTTGCCATGGAGACGTTTGAAAGCCAGCCGCGGTTGGGGTATGTCTCCTCTGACCGAGAAAGACAAAAGACGCTTCAATGGAAGCTTGAGAGGATGAATCTTAAAAGGGAAAAAAAACCCACCTCAACCTGTATGGTTGGTGGGGGAAAAGACACGACCGTAAAACGGGGTTTGGACATCGGGGTTTTGGCTGGTCTTAAATACAAAGGCCTGGCTGTTGTAATCTGACCTTTGCTTTATAGCAGGCTAGATGTATAGCTCAGGTCAATCAATGTTTTTATAATAACTATCCATATGGTCAGCATAACATTTTTATTTTTTTCTTAAAAAAAACATGTGTTTTATTTGTGTTTTTTACTTTTGTCCACTGAAACAAGAGATACATAATCCTGTATGCGCAAAGCAGGACAATAAAAGACGCTTCAATTATTCACTAAAGGGCAATTTGGGTGGTTGGTGTGGTCCCACAGGGGTCATTAATTCCTGCTTGCAGCCTAAAGTAGACCTAGACTGCCACCATATCACTCCCTATGGACATACAATATCAATTATTTCACTAGTTCTGCTCTATTCTCAATCTCATTTTGTGCTACTGGTGATGTCAATTTGCCAGACCTACAGCTGAGCACACACTGTGTGTGTGTGTGTGTGCGCACAGGCGTCATGTTGTTAAGGCTGGTGTGTTCTGTAGACAGTCTTTAATCCTCTACACAGAGACCTGTGTTTATTTACGTGGGCGCAACAGGAACAGCCTATACCATACTATCCCAACAGTGTGTTTGTGTGTGTGTTAGCATTTCACAGGACCTCTTTGCTTGCAGTGTGTGTGCCCCCACACACACACGTGTGTCAGTGAGTTTGTGCCTGCGGCTGTGCAACGTGAGTCTGTGGTGTGTGTGCGCGCATAGCAGGAGCTGTCCCAGGCAGCCTTGCTGAATACCCCTAACGTGTGTTTCCTTCAGAAAGGAGAGCAGGGGCCACATCAGCTGAACACACAAACATTTACTGGAATCACATGTGTGTGTCAGGTGTGTGTGCGCGTGCACACATTAGAATCAGGCAGTCAACCCCAGAAAAGTGGTGGACCCTCAATGAAGCCTCTGTGTTCCGTATTCAGTATAAATTCAGTATACATGTGGTGCTGTGAGGATAAAAGCGGAGTGTTACCTGCAGATACAGGGCTACCATACAACAAGGATTTTCAAGGTGACCATTCAGCCAAATATTAGATATTGAACTGCCACGCTGTTTTAACAATTTGCAATTGATCTGTTATGATTCATAGGACAAGCAGTAAGGCCAGGGGTCTAATTCTTGTATTTCCGGAACTAAAATACTTTATCTTCAGTTGGGATGTTTTACATCTTGTTTTTTCTACTTGGAGTGCACATAATATTTTATGGGAAGAATATGACATTGAATGGTAATGCCGTTGAATATCAGTCAATTTGTCATTAATGTCCTTAAACCTCCGAAAATTAGCATTGAATAATACTGGTATTTTTCTGCCTTTTTATGTATCACAACCTTCTTACTGAAGCTCACATAATCCCTTATGCACTGAATAGCATCCTATCCCTGGCTAATTCATACAATACTTTGCTCTCTTTAGAATTGTAAAGACAAACACCCCTGTCAGTCTTGTCTTTATTCCTTTATTCTCTCGCTAGTAAAGGAATAGTTATTTTAATTTGACAACTACTTTGTTTTTATCGCGTTACTACCATGGCGAAGATTTCCAGAAAAAAAGCGCAACCAGATTGCAGTCAGACAGAGCTATTCCCTAGACACACTTGACTCTGGTGCGCACACACACACACACACACACACACACAAACTCCCTCAGGGTTTTTTTCTTCTGTTGGTGTCGGAGCTGTGCTCCCTATTTCAGAAATCAATATCCATCCGAAATAGGATTGAGTTCTTCTGTTATGGAAAGCCTTGTGTATCCTCCAAATAAGTCTAATCTTTCGCTCTCTGCTTCTCAGACTTGAAGAACAAGTGGAAAGAAAGCTACATTGTGATGGTTATTTCTTTTTCCTATTTCGAAAAGCTTTTCGGTGGAGCATTAAAAATGCAGGCATGTTATTTTATAAGCCAATTTTATCTTATAGATGAAATTTAGATCCTCTCTTTCTGCCAATTTCTACCTCTCTCGCCCTCACCCCTCCATACTAAAATAAGCTATGAGGCATCTGTTAGCCTACAGTTGGCTAAGATTCTGCCAATGTGAGTCATCTGCCCACCATGATCGTAGCACCACTTGCTGATGCGCATACGTTAGTCAGAACTTGGAAAAATAAACTCTTGTTGGATGATAAAAAGCCTCCCAGGGTTTTAGAGGTGTGGAAATGTGCTATTTCTGCTGCAAAACTGGCAATCTTAACTAGACAATTAGACTTGAGAGCCCCGCCTCGTTGCAACAGGTTTTAAACAAAACTGTCAATAATCCATTCAGTGCAGCTTGACCCTTTGAGAACATGCCAAAATCTTTTAAAAGGGGCAAATGAGTCCATTAATGGATGTTTAAAGAATATTTAAAGAATAGGGTTTAATGTTTGCTTTCATACTATTTCATAATAGTAGTATTAGTTTACTATACTGTATACTATACTGTACTACTATTACTGTAAACAGCCATCATAAGAAAAACTGTGAGCTATTCTTCTCTTGTCATGTTTCGACATGGTTCAATGTTACTTTATATATATCTCACACACAGTGTTTTGGTATTTTGGGAAAATAAAAATAAAAAATCCATATTGAATGCTCTCATATTTTAAAAAATACACGTACAGTCCATACTAAAATTCACTGATTATAAAGCCAACGCAAACCACGGCCACATGGGTTTAGTAAATTACCTTTGGGCATGCATGCGCAATGACAACTGTGAAAGTTTAGGCTTAAAGGGTGTGTCTAATCACCAGTTCCCTGAAAAAATAAATATCTAAGTTACTGGACCTAAAACACTGCTTTGCGTACTAGGCTGTGTAGGGGTAGTGCCTTATTGGCCATTTCCTGTGTGGTCTTCGGTAATGGAGCGCTCTAAAGCTGCGAAGGGACACAGCACAGTAAATCAGCAAGGATATTGCGAGCTGTTACTGTGTCTAAATGTTTAGGCATTTAGAGGCTATAGCTTAGAGATGTGCTGGACACAACTCTCACCGTGTCACTGTTTCGATGGCAACATTTGGGGAAGAGGGCTTTTCTTGAACACCATGATTATTTGCTGCTCTTCTCCATGTACTTTTTTGGATTACATAATTAAGAATGTGTATCCTCACATCAGGAGCATGCCGGTTGGGATTTGTTTCAAGCACTTTTTGGAGACACACAACTCCCAATGAGGTCCCTGGATTATCTCATTCTTGCCTGTGTTATCCAATCATATCTCTAATAGCTGTGTAAGAAGTGTGTGTAGTGTGTGTGAGTGTCAGTACAGACTTGGGAGAGAGAGCATGAAAGAGGTGTAGCAGTGCAGTAATTAGTTCTGGGGCATTAACTGCTTATCAGTGGACAGTTTTTATTAGACCCGTTGTTTTGGCTGGTTAGCCTTGTGGCCATGAAGCCAAATGGTGCTCCGAGTAGCCCAGTCAACTGTAGAGAAATTCCGCGGTAACGCCAGAACCCTTATTGGCGTCGCGAGAAGTCGTAACTGTGATTCCATCTTAAAGTTATCACAGCAAACACAACAGAGAAGCACAGAAATTGCTCAATGCAACTGTATGTTTTGAATAGTGATTTAGCTGCCTGAGCTGGCAAGTTGAGCTAGGCTAAATTGAAAAAAATAAAAATAAAATACAAGCTGTGGTTTGGACAGTCTTCTTGGCAACTCTAATGACTTCCCCATCCAGGTTGCCAAACCATGGAGGAATTCCACTTAAACGTCAATAATGTGAACAGAGCTTTGACTAAATGTGATCTGACCATCGCTTAAACCTTATTAAACATTGAGTGTCTTCCCCCTTGAAGTGGTTAAAACTTCTACGAAACAAACTTCAGTACGTGCGTGTGCTGTTTTGCTTGGGTAACCATTTGGAAACAGGCCTAAATGCAGAGTCCTGTTGCCGAGTCAACCATGAAGGAATGCACTGAACAACAACCATGACCACCAGAGAATTCCAAAACATGCTGCTGGCAGGCTCCCACAAACGCCTCAGACGTGTTGCTTTCAAGATTTCTTTGACCAAATGATAGATTAAAACACACACACACTGTGGCAATGAAAAGTGTTTTGTTTGATCTTATTAAGACTGTGGTGTTACAAAATGTTTGGGGTGTGCAAAATTATTGTTAAGTCGATTTAATAATTTTGTCCAATTCGATATCGATCTGTAAAACGTATGGATTGATATTTTAGGCTAATATGCATTTTTAGTTTAAAATTGTCCTTTTCTTTAGTGGTTTTCAAAAGTTGTTTCCAGTGACTCTTATTGAATCGTATCGTTAGCTTGTGAATCGTAATCGAATCAGCGCACCTGTGCCAATACCAGCCCTACAAAATATAAATATGAATAGTAAAATAGTCTTCATTTTTCTTTAAAATGGCAAAGTGCTGAGAACATTCCATGCTTTGCAGAATTTGCACTCTAGATGTCCAAAAATGAGTTCTGGTCAGAACAAGCGGAAACAACACAAACTATACACTTTCCACATACTTGCTACAATTCAAAATTGACACCCTCTCAGCTTTCTGTTACTGTGTGTGTGTTTGAAGCAGACAACAGCCCAACATCTCCACCTGGCAAGAATGGCTTTTAAGTTTTGGTGGAAGACAAATACAACAGGTCAGGACTGGAAAGGAGACCGCAGGGAACAGAATGGTGCTAAATCTAACAGTCAAACACCACCCGTCTACCTTAACAGCAGCTAGCTAACTGCTCGCTCTGTGTGTGTGTGTGTGTGTGACTGGATTCTGAATGCATGACATTGTTCCGGGCATCTGTCCATGCATGTATACACATGCCGATGTACACTCACCTAAAGGATTATTAGGAACACACGTTCAATTTCTCATTGATGCAATTATCTAATCAACCATTCACATGGCAGTTGCTTCAATGCATTTAGGGGTGTGGTC
>JAOEHI010004150.1:0-10233 GCA_025447815.1 Percopsis transmontana | reverse complement strand
TGCAACACCCAGACCACTAGACTATCCTGCCCCCTACTGGCTGGGAGTGCAACACCCAGACCACTAGACTATCCTGCTATGATCGTCACGGGTACACGCAGTGCTGAAGCTCCTTAAAAAGGCATGACACCCCTTCAGGGGAACATTGTGAGCCGCGACAGCCCCATCTGAATGTGTGACAACGACACTTTGAGTGGACCGGGTCAGTGCCGGTGAGCAGTACCAGGGCTGGTTGCCGAGCCGTGCTGCTGCTTCTTCTTCCTCTTCTTGGCTATCTGGATGGCTCTGTAGTCTGTCCTGGCTGAGCCGCCGCCCCCCTGCCGTAGTCAAGCAGAACACTGCAGTAGTCAAGGGGTCTGATCGGGCTTTATTATAAATCAAATCTTTGGCCCCTTGTCCTCCACATTGTGTGGAGATAAAGCAGATAAACAACAAATGGATGAAATGACTATTAGATGCATCTTAGATATACACTGTGGTCAAAAGTCCAAGTGAATGGGAAAGTGTGTCCAAACGTTTGACTGGTACCGTTTGTAGTTTTTTCTTTCCAGCTTTTAGGAGGTTTAAGCTCTCTTGTATTTAGGCTGTTATTGGTGTGTTGACATGTAACGCACGTGTGTGTAACGTGTAGCTAAGCTAGCCCTGACGACACGATGATGTCACCACGGCTGGTGTGTGTGACCCGTGCAGCTGTTGGCCGACGGACTGGTTGTACGTCACCACCACTCACCAGGAAGCTGCTGGGCGACACGGTGGTCAGCTCCGGGTCCTTCTGCGGGCTGAAGCCGCCGCCGTGGCCCTGGAACACGAACTGGGTGAGGACCTTGCCCCCGTCCCGGGGCCCCAGGACCTCCACACACCCCAGCAGGGGCCCCGTCGTGGGCCCCTCCTCCGCCACCGCGGCGGCGACGGGCGAGGAGAGGAGCTCGGCGACGACGGCGGAGGCCCCGCCCCCCTGCGGCGTGTTAGCGGGCGCGTTGTCAGGGCCGAGGGCGCCCCGCGAGGGCCGGACGAGGGGGTCGGCGGGCTTGGCGCCCAGGGAGGCGGGGTCGATGGTGAGGATGCCGGCGCTCGCCAGCGACAGGTCCATGGTGAACATGGCAGCAGCACTGCCCCCTGTTGGCAGCCCGGCGCCGGGGGGCGCGGGAGAGGAGAAGAGGGAGCTGAGGTCCAGGCCGGCTAGGTGCTCGCCGCCGGCTGCCACGGCAACGGTTGCCGGGGTGGAGCTGAGCAGCTCGCTGCTCGGGGTCAGGGTGGGCGTGGTCTCCATCTGGCTCAGAACGTCTGGGACGGGAGAGGCAGGCGTTACGAGCGTGTTCCCATGACGACAGTGTTTACACCGCCATTTTGGAGGTCAAAACGGTCGACTTCCAATAGTGACACAACCGCGGCCGCGTTAGTGTGTGGATCGCCTCTACAAACCCGCTGAGTCGTTTAAAAGACTCGATAAAGGAAGGTCGGATTCATCCGCAGGTGTGTCACTAATGGAAGTCGACCTTAATTGACCTCCAAAATGGCGGCATCATAACATATCATAACATAACATAACACAAGTCACGTGACCTGTGACGCCAGCTCAATGGCATCAAGATGATATATAAACCCTATAACATCTCCCAGCACCCCCCTCAACCAAAGCCTTTATGTTCCGGCTTCTCTTGTTAGACCAGCTCTTTGCTGGTATGTAGGCTGTTAGGAGTGACATTAAGGGCTGAACGGTGTGTTGCCAGGTAACGTGGCGGTGCAGGGATCACTGACCGGCACTGAGGAGGTGGTGGTGTTTGGGGGGGGAGGGCGGTGGGCGGTGCAGGGGTCACTGAACGGCACTGAGGTGGTGGTGTTTGGGGGGGGAGGGCGGTGGGCGGTGCAGGGGTCACTGACCGGCACTGAGGTGGTGGTGTTTAGGAGGGGGGGCGGTGGGCGGTGCAGGGATCACTGACCGGCACTGAGGCGGTGGGCGGTGCAGGGGTCACTGACCGGCACTGAGGTGGTGGTGTTTGACCATGTGACTCTTCAGGCTGCTCCGGGAGGAGAAGTGCTTGCAGCAGTCGGCCACCGGGCAGAGCGTCCGCAGGGAGCAGGCGTCCTTCTTGTGCTTCTTGGAGTGGATGTACAGGCTGCTGCGTGCTGAGAACCTGGCGCTGCACCCTGGGGGGGGGACAGCCGGCCACACGCGGTTACGCTTCTCACCCACCAGGAGCGCTTGGAGACAAGAGTCACTTCTAAAGTGGCGACTGTGTTATATATATATATATATATAGTTTCATACCGAGTGTTCATATTATTGTTCCCCTAAGACTTTGTGTGTCACAGTGACCCATAACGGGTCGCTCTCTGGTTGGGCCACGGGAGCAAGCAACCAGCCGCTGTCTGAGTGTGCCACATGGGCAAGGAGGGGCAAGCCCAGCTATAAACTATATAACTGATAAAAAGGCAGTCAACCGTGTAGCCTTACCACCTGCATGTTAGGGCTGGGTATTGGCAAGGACCTCACGATACGATACATATCGCGATACATATCGCGATACGTATCGCGATATTCCACATAGAAATAAAAACAGAGCTGAAATACCACAAAAGACACATCGGCTTTATATTTTTAAGGAGCTGCAACTAGCCGTACTGCGACACCTAGCTGCAGTTCACACACCGTTTAAAACGAGAATCTTCACACACACGATTTTTTTTAACGAATCGATTTTTGAGCTGGAAATCGATGTAGTAGATTGCGAAAATAAATATCACGATATATTGCTGTATCGATTTTTTTAGCACAGCCCTACTGCATGTATTGACTCTCCTGCTGCAAGATATTATTATTATATTATTATTATTATTATTATTATTATTATTAAAAGATCTACTTTGGAACATCGTGGTCCTGAGCATTATTGTTTAAAGTTAGAATTAATGCGACTAATGACTGCAGCGCAGCCCGGAGGTTCAGAGCGGTACTGGACTGCATGGCTTGTTCCTGCCTACATACGAGATCACACCCTGGTCAGACTGTCGCAGGCTGTAATTAGGAATGGAAATATCAACTAAGTTAAATCACAGTTTGACCCGACCAGAGCGTCCCGGTGGGGGACACCCCCGGTGGGGGACACCCGACCGACCTTCGGCGTGACACTGGAAGGGCTTGGTGCCCAGGTGGGTGATGCTGTGTCCCTTCAGGTGCTCGGCCCGGGTGAAGGACTTCCCACAGCCCTCCTCCGGACAGGTGAAGCGCCGGTCGTCCTCGTGCTTCCTGTAACATGGTGGTGGGGGTGGGTTAACAATACATACACACACACACACACACACACACACACACACACACACACACACACACACAAAGTAATGGAGACCCTCTGGCAGGCCTACCTCTTGTGTCTGAGCAGCTTGGACATGCTGGTGAACGACCATCCACAGCTCTGGGAGTCGCACACAAACGGCCTCTCCCCTGGAGGCACAGAGAGCGGCGTCACTTCAACACGCGCCCACATGCCCGTTACCTCACTGACCAGCGCCCGTACACCCACCCACGGGGGGGGGGGCGACAGTGGGCACAGGGGGGTAGAGCAGGCGATCGTCCGGCGATCAAAAAGTCGCTGGTTGGATACCCGCTGACTTCTGTCCAAGTGTCGAGGCGCCCCTGAGCAAGGCGCCTAACCCTAACCGCTCCCGGTGTGTTGGATGGAGCCTTGCACGGCAGACACCGCCATGGGTGTGTGAACGGGTGGATGTGAGTGTAATGTACAACGTACAGCGCTTTGGGGGGCCTGTTTGGTACAAATAATACACTATGTGTGCTATATCAATGCAGTCCATTTACCCGCCCTGACTGAAGACCCAAAGGATCCACCGTCTGCTCAAGCTGTGGAACCCGTTACTACTGCTGTGTTACTACCTGCGGACCCCCACCTGCGAGCCCCTCACCTGTGTGGCTTCTCAGGTGTATCTTGAGGCGGCAGGCTTTGTCGTACATCTTGTCGCAGCCTGGGTAGGTGCAGGCGAACTGGCCCGTCTCCCTGAAGTGCGTGCGGTTGTGGGAGAACAGGGCGCTGAAGGTGATGAAGGTCTTCTCGCAGCCTGGGACGGACGAAACCCGCGCAGAAATAAATACATGACACACACACACACACACACACACACACACAGGGCACAAAAAGCACGGCTGCGGGGGGTAGAGAAGGGGTGAGCCACGTTGGGAGGGGCTTGCAGTTTGAGTTTCAAAACAAACATTCTTCTAGTAGTAATAATAATAATAATAATAATAATAATAATACCACCACCACATTATATTTGTAACCACTATAACTTGTACTACTGGTGTTAACCACAAGGGGCCACTCTGAGAGAACAACACACATCTGATCTTGGCAACAGCTCCCTGACAACACATTACCCACCCCCCCACGTGCTCCCTGACAACACATTTAACCCCCCACGCTCGTTCTCTACCTGGGTATTCACACTTGTGCGGCCTCTGCGGGGCGAAGTGCACCCGCTGGTGGTTGGCGAGCCGCGTGGCACTGCGGAACCTCTCGCCGCACACCTCGCACGCGAAGGCGCTCTCCCGGTCGTGCGCCTTGGCGTGCGCCCTCAGGTTGTACACGGTGGTGAAGCGGCGCCCGCAGCCCTCCAGCTGGCAGGCGTGCGGCCGCTGCTTGTCGTGCGACTGCAGGTGCCGCTTCAGCTTGTAGGAGGTGACGAACGCCCAGCCGCAGCCGTCCACGGGGCACCGGTGCGGCCGCGGGTCCTCGGCGTGGTTCAGCAGGTGCACCTTCAGCCTCTGCCGCGTGTCGAACGCGCAGGCGCAGTCGGGCTGCGGGCAGGCGAAGGAGGCCCCGGCGCCCCTCCGGGATCTGACCAGGTGAAAGTAGGCGTCGCCGCCGAGGGGCGCCTTCGGGGGCGGGGCGGCGAGGTCGCGCTCCGTCGCGGGGCACAGCAACCCCGTCTCCCGCTTGACGACGGGGAAGGGGTCCGGCGCGCAGCAGTCGTCCGCCGGCGCCAGCTCGGAGTCGCTCGCGGTCAGAGCGGCGCCCGGCTCGTCGCGCTGACCGGCCGCCCGCGTGCTGATCTTCCCGATGGACCTGGCGCCGCCGCCGTAGTTGAGCAGCACGATGTCCTCGTGGTCCTTCATGCCGAGGTGCTCCTTCAGGCTGACCATGTCGTCGTCGTCGGGGCGGCGGGGGGCGTGCCCGTCCGGCGCGGCGGCCAGCGTCAGAACGCCGTTCTCGATGGTCACCACGATGCTCTGGTTGTTTATCATGATGGTGCCCGAGAAGGTCTCGCCCGCCGTGGCCGCCTCGGCGTCGCGGGTCAAGTCGGGGGCTTCCGTGGCTTCGCCGACGTCCGCCCCAACCGCCGCGCAGGCGTTTCCGGAAACCAAGGCGGCGCCGTGTTCGCTCGGACCTCGCGAGGAGCCCTCCTCGGGCGAACCGCCGCAGATCCCGTCGCCATGTTCGCGGTAGCAAACAGCGCCGTCGGCGGCCTCGCGGCGGAGGGTGTGTTTAGCGGAGGCCGCCGACGTCTCGCCCTCGACACAGTAGCTTATCAAATCCCCAACGGGGTCGGCCTTACCGTGAGTCCTGGCGTCAAAGCAGTTAAAGCTGTCCGATTTACCAAGTAAAGCGTCCGTGTTCGCCACCTCCATCGAAACGCAACAGAGACTGTTCGCGGGCGTATCCGTCTGGTTTCCCCTTATCTCGTCGCCGTCCCCGGGCAACGATTCAGCCCGGTCTTTGCTCGTTTGGGTGACGCCATCTTCTTTGACGATGTTGAACACGACGTAGAATTCGTCGGCGTTTTTGTCCGCCCGGGTCGCGATCCCGACGTTCCCCAGGGTGGCCGACTTGTAGCTAGCCAACGCAGGCAGCTGGGAGGCGGCTTCTTCACGCTGCTGCCGTAAAACCGGAGGCTGCTGCGGCTGCCGCGACGGTTCCTCTTCCCCTTCCAAAAAGGGGAGCGCCATTTGCATTGCGGCACCCCCGCTCTCCGCGCCGCACCTCCAGGCGGCTCTCAAAAACTCGTGCGGCGGAACCGGCCCGCCGAGCGCCCGCGGAGCGTTCACGTCACGGAGTCCGACGGTCGCCGTTTGGCTTTCGCTTTGCGGGTCAGTCCAGCCCCTCGGAGTCCGTTTGCGGCCGCGCTCGCCAGGGCCGCGGCCATGTTCTGCCGGTGGGCGAAACGCGGCCGCCCTCGGCCTGCTGTTGTTGCCGTCATTCGGTGCCTCGTACGACTCCAAAAGTCCACTCGCGTCGTTTTCGTCCGAAATGAAGCGCGAGAGCGCCTCCAGAGTGGCGCTCGGCGTGGCGGTTAGGACGCCATGTTGACTGTGAGTGTTTTGGGCATCGGAAAGCCCCTGCATTTCCATCTTGGTATCCCTGTAGCAGCGGCACATAAAGGGCCCGCCCTGCACCGACGTGGAGGAGATCCGCGTGGGGACAGGGGTGCCCAAGCCGCGGGTCGGGGGCCCGCGAAGGGCCGCGACACTGTTTTTATGATTTATGACGTGACCTGACGTGACCTTTTTTATTATTATGAATTTTTAGTCAATATAATATTTCCAATATTATTTATATTTAATGTTTCCATGTTAGTTTTATATTTAATGTAGTTGTACTAGCAGTAGCATACGTGGCCATACAAACCTATTTCTAAACGCAGTTGCTCAAACTTTCAATAAGTAAAAAATATAAATTAAACAAATAAGACTATTCTCCCCTTTTTTGTAATAAACTGTTTTCTGCATAACAGTTGCAATTCGCCCCGTCGCCACCGTGTGGGGGTATAACACCGAATATATATTTAGTTGGGTAACTTTGCTGGATATCGTTGATAGAAAACGAGATTTAAATGTAATGTAAAAGTCAAACTCAGAGGTGTGTCTTATTTATTTGTGTGTGTATGTGTATATATATATATACACACACATATATATACACACACGTTTTATTTGACTGCTAAATGCTATAAGAACTTTATAAATCAATTCAGACCAACACAACTGTACACAAAAATTAACATTACAGAGATCAACAAAATAAGCAGGAAGACCGTTTACAAAATCTTATGTACATCAACTCAGGTGTAGCTATTTACAATATACCTACATTTAAGGTTCCACAGAACATGCTAGAATATGAAAAGTGCCGAGCAGCATTATATGTAAGACCATCCAGAGCTGTATTCATAAGTCCGCTAAGACTGTACACATTGTGTATACAAAACATTGCATGCTTCATACAAAAATATTCAACAAGCATTGGGACTGGACTGTTGTGTATTGTCTGATCGTGAAACACATGCATGCTCATGTTGGTGTCTATAAATCTACCCTATAATTGGTATAGATTATTATGTGGATTATCATATTGGCAGTTTGTTTAGTAAACACTGTACACAACACCCATAGTTTGGTTTCACTTTAGGTCATCAGCCGTGCACATATTTAGGAATGTCTAAAGTAATCTTCTCGTGTGAATATGTACAACCTACGACTACAGATCGGCCAACGACTCATGCAAAATTACATAAAATAGTCTTGCATTGGGTAATAATATAAAAATAGAATCCACCCAAGCAAGCAGACTCTTCTGGGATAGTGAAAGAAATAAGGCCACACGTCCATATCTTTCTAAAGCAGTATGTGGACAAAATAATACTTAATAAATAAAACTTAATTTTCTCCCCGTGTAAATTTACATTTATGACACATTGGCCCCCTTATGTATTTTATGTATCTAAATGTAATTTTTCAGTTTTGTATTTAGAGGATTTCTTGACTTTGTGGACAACAAAATATAATAAAGTATTATGTTTGAACTGCATCTGTCTGTGTGTGGAGGTGTGTATCAGTGTATACTTAAAAGGAGAAAACGGCGAGTGGAATATTCTACATAAACAGGCAAGACAACAAAACAAAAAAACATGCATTGCCATTAAAGTGTCACTGTAAACAATGGCAGAGATGCAGCCATTTGTGAGATTTCCGAGGAGAACATCAGACATTACATTTGCAAAATAAATCAGCCCCTAACACATCCCAGACCACAGGAACACCCAGTGGTCTGGGTGTTCGACTCTCAGCCGGACGGGTGTTGGGTTCCAGTCCCGGAGTTGACCTGTAAGAATCCTTGAGCAAGATGCCTAACAATTACCTGCACCTTATAATACTTGAGTAATGAGTAATTGTACTCACTGTAAGTCGCTTTGGATAAAAGCGTCCACTAAATGACCTCATCGTAATTGGGTGCGTTTAAAACCTGCAGTCAACTGTCGCTTCACCAGAACAGCAACAGTACAACAACATGTCGCAACCTAGTTTGTGTCTGGAATTCCCATTGTGGTCGAAACCAGCTCTACAATAAAACATTGTCAAGAGTGCCGAGTGTCCCGCAGTCCTCTCTACCTCTTCTCCCCTACAGATATAGCTCATAGGTTCACAAATGCTCTGCCCCTCCCCCATACTACCACATACACTTTTGTGAATTATGTTTTAAAACACAACCAGCGAGCGTGGGAGGAAATCTCGGGGTTTGGGGGGCGCTAACCCCAACTTTCTTATAGATCTCGCGTGCTCATCTGTTGGCATAAAAAACGGATACTAATATATATATATACATATATAATACTGTACTGTATAATACTGTATATATAATAATACACGCCAACAGCCTGACATGCATGAAAAATGAAGAGGGGAGGTATTTTAAAACATTAATAATCTTTTTTCTCCCGGTGTTACGACTAGAAATCCTCACACAAATACCCACTGTTGGATAACCTGATGTTTCCACCAGGACCGGTTGTGATTTTGACTGTTGAGAGTGTGTCTGTACTTAAGAGAGAACTCTTGTCTTCTGTCTTCTTTTCTGTGAAAGAAGGTGGAGTTTAGGAAGTTTAACCCTGATGCTTCCACACATCCTCTGCTACATAAGGCAGGCAACCCTCGTCCGTGAAGTCACCCAGCTACCGTCATTCCAAACAGCTGCATGCTCCAGAGAGCTTGGGGAAACAACATTGGCCGCCAGCCTCGTAAGTGATTCATCCCACATCTCACATGACTGACAGTAGCATTTAGCATTTAGACGAAATGGGTTGGACGAGTTTTGAAAAAATTGCAGATTAGACATTATGACGGTTATGTTCAGCTCTGCTCCTTGGCTCCTTGTGATGTCATTAAACGGTACGCTGGCATTTTACGCCCTTTACAGTTCCTGGAAAAGAGTGTCTCAGGGGCCATGACGTCTGATGCTCCAGCTCGTAGTGTTCACCATGAAGGGTGGAGGGTTCACACAATAATGTGTTTAAAATTAATCGGCGACATCTCAAACAATCAGCAGTCCTTATCAGGGTGAAAAGAACATCAAATGGAAAAAGAAGCTAGACAACGGTCGGGTAAGGTGGTCTTTCGTTAGGTTCGGGGGGGGGGAACAGGATAGCGCGGCTACTTCAGTATTTACTAGGCTGTACACAGGAAACCCTCATCACCATGGGTACAGAGCATCGTCATGTCACGGAAACCAAAGCAGGCAGGCTGGACCTGCAGTGTAGCCTGTGAACACTTGTGCCTCAAGAGCATTCAGACACGGGACTGAGCAGAAGCTTCCGACGGTAAGGTAGCAACGTACCAACCAAGATATAAGGTTGTCTCTGGTGCTTCACTTCCAACCTCCAGTCTTCAGTGACAGCACTGCTACTGTATATCCTCCAACCCCCCCCCCCCCCCACACACACACACACACCATAAACACACATAGAGACACACGACAGCTCCACCCGCTCCACCCGCTCCACCCCCACCCCTCCTGGGTTCAGGCGTGCTTGCTGCGTCCCTTGGGGGCCACCGGCGGGGGCACAGGGGCTGCCCCGGAGGAGGCAGAGGCGGGCCTCGGTTCCACCCCGCGGGTCTTCATGAACGACAGCAGCTGGTCGGGGATCTCGGCCAGGACGTCCTTGGCGAGCCGGGCCATGCTCAGAACCTGGTTCCCGGACCGGTCGACGTAGTCCCGGAACGGAACAAACTGGACGGAAACGGATCATACGGAGAATATGGGTCTGGCTGACTATAACAGGTGGAAGGTTGTTAGATCCACAAACACGCCCGCACTTCCTGTACGCCTGTAAGAGCAAGAGGCCTAACCCCTATCTGCTCCTTAAAACGTCTATTACTGTACTCACTGTAGGTCTTAACACTGTAACTGTACTCACTGTGAGTCTTAATACTGTAACTGTACTCACTGTGAG
>JAOEHI010004149.1:0-10235 GCA_025447815.1 Percopsis transmontana | reverse complement strand
TGTTTGTGGGTCCTGTTTTTCTTTTCTGGCTTGGCGGGGGGGGGGGGGGGCGGCCCCGAGAGAGACAGAGAGAGAGAGACAGAGAGAGACAGAGAGAGAGACAGAGAGAGAGAGAGAGACAGAGAGAGAGAGAGACAGAGACAGAGAGAGAGAGAGACAGAGAGAGAGAGACAGAGAGAGAGACAGAGAGAGAGAGACAGAGAGAGAGAGACAGAGAGAGAGAAAGAGAGAGAGAGACAGAGAGAGAGACAGAGAGAGAGAGAGAGAGAGACACAGCAAGCCGTGATTCTTTACCGCGTCACCGTGACTCCCCGGCACGGCCGCCGCCTGTGTAAGCCCCCCCCCGTACGTCAGAACCCAACCCTGCAGAGGTGGAATCTCTCTGCAGGGCAATGTGACACAGAAAAGCAGTTAGTTAGTGTTACAGTTGACTCTTTGCTGTCACCCAGCACACGCACTGCGTCCACTGAGACGCATCCATCCATGCGCTGTAAGATCCGCTTCCGGGCAGCTTCCGGGCAGTTTCCGGGCAGCTTCCGGGCAGCTTCCGGTCTTACCAGCTCTAAATTCATTGAAGGTTCTCTGTTTTCCTCACTTTCTCACAGACACGGAGGCGGAGAGGAACGCGCTGAAAGAGCACGTCTATCCCAAACTACGAGACTTCTGCAGGGAGAATTATGGGATAGAGTTCCAGGTAACTACAACCTCCCTTCCTTCCTTCCTTCCTTCCTTCCTTCCTTCCTTCCTTCCTTCCTTCCTTCCTTCCTTCCTTCCTTCCTTCCTTCCCTTCTCCCTTCCTTCCTTCCTTCCTTCCTTCCTTCCTTCCCCAAGTGCCAGGGTCCTGCAACCTCCTTCATCCGATCGCTTCCTGTTGTACTAAAAACAAAATGCCTGCTTTGAAGGGCCCCAAGCCAGCCATGTGCAGAGTCCCCCCACCCCTCCAGGCGGACACAAGGCCAGTGGAGATAAGGGCTTCTGTCGGCAAGCATTGGCAGCTGTCTAACTCCGGCTGGGAGAAAGTGACCCCCCCCCCCGCTTTCCACCAGAGGCGTCCACCAATCGCGTATCATTTGCATTGCAAATGACCCACCGGGCCAGTGTAAACGATTGCTATAGGAGGTTTGTTTGCTTAACAAATCCAGGACAACCCTGGAGTCAAGGGGAGATTTCCAGAATAGATTGTTCTTGGAAGGAGAGGAGTTGACAAGCTTCGGAGACAGAGGTGACCTCTGAGCTGTTTCCCAAAGCTGTGCCCCATCAGAACGCCCGACAACTAATACTCTTTTAATTCATTTATTAATTTATTTAGGATTGATGGGTCATGCTCGTACTAAACATAGTTTAGCAATGTTAAATACGAAAATCATTCAAATGATGTGTGACCGAGGATTATCCACCCCCACACCTCATCAGCTTTAACCCAGTAAATCCACATTCAATGTGCCAGTAACCTGGAAAATGAAGTGAACAACCGCTATCCCGTCCCAAACCAGAGGGGGCGCCGGGCTGCCTGATTCTCGGCAGCGAAAAGAGGTGGTTTCCCGAAGATCGCGGTCTTCTGTGGCCGTGCAACAGTTTACACAGCAAACGTTCCTTACCCACATAAACCTCAGTATCGGCCCTAAATAGCGGAGCTATTTCCACGCGTAAAAAAAATAACAGAGAGCCTCGCGCCGCATGAGCAGCGCATGTGTCACGGGGGGGATGACGATGCAGAAAAACCCAGGAGTTAAATACTATGACTCACTAACTCCCCCCCGCCCGCCCCGCCCCCCCCCCCGCCCCCCCGCCTGCGCTGCAGCCGAGGCGGCCCTGCGTACCGGAGCCACTGTAGATAACACTTGGGTGAGTGTTGCGCTGCGAACTGCAGTGTCAGCAACGACTCCATCAGACGTAGTGGGAAACAGTCTGCTCGTATGCAAGTCACAGGCGCAGGCCCACACGCTGTGCCGATGCACGCACTCCCACACACGCGCGCGCGCGCACACAGTAAGTGGTTGATGTCGTATGAGTGAATCCCCAATCTCTCCTCCGTTCCCCAACCCTTGTGACTTGGTCTCCGTCCAATACGCTCCCTTAAGAGGATAGCGCCGGAGGGAGAGAGAGAGAGAGCGAGAGAAAGAGAGGGCGGCTTCAGCCCTCTCTCTCTCTCTCTGTGTCTCTCTATCATTCATGCATATGCTGGTAGATTGGTAAATAACCTTGCACATGTACACGAGAATTTCACAGAGAATCACAGAGATTCACAGAGAATCACAGAGATTCACAGAGAATCACAGAGATTCACAGAGAATCACAGAGATTCACAGAGGACAGAGTTTAAACACAGCTTCAGACGCTCCGGAATTCGAGAGCTAGTTTCTGTAGAAGACCAACGAGGTTGCTGTCAGTTTGCGTAAGCGTAACACTCCTCTCCACAGGTAATCTAAGTACATAAATAAAAATGTTGCCATTTCGGCTGGATTTGCACCAATTTGTGGCGCAAAAACTAGCCTATTGTTTGTGAGATATTAAACGCAGCTTCAACCCCTCATCAAATACCACACGCGAAAAAAATCCTGTTTGTGGCTTATTTGAGCTCTGTTAAACTCATACATTTCCAGTGATACAGTATATATATATATTTAACTTATATTTATACAGGAGTGTCACTGGTTCTTGGGGGGGGGGGCGTGGGAGGAATGGGTTTGATAGTGCAGTTAGACCTCTTTGCGGCTGCCAAACCGCACTGACGCACACAGTCGTCTAGCTACAGCTAATCTTCGCAGGCAGAGAGCTCACACACACACACACACACAGTGGAATTACAGCAGCAGTTTCCTGGCCACAGCTGTAAGATGGGGTTTAATGGCTGTCAATCAAACATCTCCCATGACTGACGAGAGATGAGAGGTGAAATTACAACCCCCCACCCCCTAAAAAAAACTCCTTATGTTAGCCTATTATGCAGGCATTTTTGAAGTAGGCCTACAGGAAATTAGCATGTCATCGTGGCTTTATCCCCAAAAAAAGCAAATACATACAGATACACACGATGAACTTATAAATACATTTCATACACCTATATTCGTAATGTTATTTTAAAGAATTTGTTTATTTATGGCGGTGACAGATGGCATAATTTTTTGTTTTTGTGGATTTGTTCAAATTAATTTTGCTCGCTTGGCTTGCTTTTTTTGCGAACTGCTTTTGCAAAGCAGCATCGAGTCCGTGCGGTTTCATTCACTTCACTTTTTCTTTCATTGTCTGGCAGTGGGTCAGTAACTCTATTGGCAGTTCTGATAGCGTTCAGACAGCTCTGCATTCTGCCAAGACGCAGCAGAGAAAATAAGCAGCATGCCAAATTACAAGAGTACACACACAAAGATATCTTCAAAAGGTTTCAGTTATGAGCTTTAAAACGACTTACTCTGCCTTTTCAGTAAGAGAAAGTGCAGCTATCTGAAATTTAACGCTATACTGGTCATTTACTTTTAGGTTAAGCAGCCATTGTTATCAAAACCCTGCTTCATTAACATAAAATGGCAAAATATGTAACAAGAGTTTACGAATGTCACCACAAATGACTCATTCCTAAGCAAGTGATATTAGTAGAATATATCTGATAATGTCAATTGTCACGCTTTATTTCTCGTTTAGCTTTGCAAGTGCTTGGGCTGCAAGTTCAATCCCTCCCTTATTTCCCGCCGGATTTCCTGCCCTTTCTTTCTCTCTCTCTTTCCGTCTTTGCCATCCTCCCAACGCCTAATAGCTCAACATTCAATAAATAGAAAACCTTCTCCCGCACTTGACCTGCCACTCGCCTGCATTGTCCCCGGGTGGAAAGAAAGCTGTTTACAGCCGTAGCTGCTCCGGGCCCCCGCTCACACACCCCGACGTTTTAGAGAGAGAGAGAGAGAGAGAGAGAGAGAGAGAGAGAGAGAGAGAGAGAGAGAGAGAGAGAGAGAGAGATGAAAGAAAACGCTGGCAGGACAGAGAGAAAGGAGAAAATAGAGGGTATACAAGGATTTTAGAAAGGAGGGAAAGGTGTAGAGAAACGGGGGGATGAAAGAAAACAGAAGCAAGGCAGAAAGAGCCATATGTGTGAAAAGCAAAATAATCTCTAAAAAGGAGCTGAAATACCCCCCACCTGGGAGTCTCTGCTCTGTCTAGCCAGGGCTCCTTTGGTAACAGGAACCCCTCTTCGTAACAAATTCCACCTCCTCCTCGCCACTCCCTCTCAAGTCCTGGCTCCAGAATCTCCTCAGCCCTCCCCACAGCCCCCCTCCTTTCTCCTTCAACTTCACCTCCCTCACTCTCCCTCTCCCTCTAAACGGGAGCATGATGTCTCTGGCGTGTTCCACGCGCTGTAACGTGTGTCTTGATCAACTGAAGCTGGGCACAGAGGTCGCGGGGGAAACTTATGGAACAGAAGTCTGTTTGGAACGTGAATGCGACCAACACGATTGGACGACCTTAAATCAAGCTTATAGCGGGTGATTGAACGACCTTAAACCAATCGGACATCGTTACGATTTCCACAAAGAGTGTATGTGTTGATGGGGTCCTGCTTTCTCTCAGGCCTACCGCTTACACACAGGTAAACACTTCCTCTTTAAGGGATACTGAGCTTTTGCCGAGCGCTTGACTCAGTATGTATGAAGGCTCTCACGCTGACCTTTGTCCAGAAATATGGATGGAGAACACACACTACCAGCTTCGTAGTCACGGTAGCAGTTTACGAGAAACAATGGAAGTCAATGGAGGAAGGCGGGAAAGTAACTGTTGGTTTTCCGGTGCAGCAACGAACCAAGATGAACAACGGCTGGTCAATGTCGTCCCTGGCCCCCTCCACCCCCCTCCCTCTCTTCCACCTCTCCCTCTTTCGCTGCGTAGCGACGGGGGAGTCAAATATGTACATGGTACGTCAATAAGTGACAATAACGCTTCGCCGCAGACAGGTAAATGCGTGGGGAATGTTTGTTAGGCGGAATGACAGATGTTAAGATAGGGGAGGGCGTGTCCTTGTTAGGCAGAATGACAGATGTTAAGATAGGGGAGGGCGTGTCCTTGTTAGGCAGAATGACAGATGTTAAGATAGGGGAGGGCGTGTCCTTGTCGAGGTTTACGCAAAAAGGAGTAAAAAAAACTAAAGAATGAATCGATGATTGCAGGTACACTAAGTTACATAGACTCCAATTCATTATTCAGGGAGCCCAGCAGAGCCCACAAAAAGTAAAATACACATCTTTACACCCGCACACCTTTATAGTGAGCGTGGAGTAAGAGATGTTTTGCTAGTTTACTGCTCAAGGTTTTAAACAAACGGGAGTAAAACAGTGATCATTGTGTGATTTATGATATTTAGAATAGTCAAAACAAGAACGAAAACATGTTCAAAGCCATATCATACCACCATATCCCTTCATATCCGTTACCTAGGTGAGAGAGAGAGAGAGAGAGAGAGAGAGAGAGAGAGAGAGAGAGAGAGAGAGCGGGGCTAGCTGATTGCCACACAACACAACCTCGTTGGCCACAGGTGCACAACAACGACAGGCGAAGCTCCAGCCCACCTGCTGTTCCCGCCAATCACAAACACAGGCGACTAGCTAATCAGCTCCCGGCGCTGTCCGTCAATAGCCCTGGTGCTGCGAGGCGTTCGCCGCCTTTCTGCGGACATGCCGCTCATTCCGGGGAGGATAAACTTATTGGAGCCAGCTACTCTGTGGAGCAGTGGAGCGTAAAGGGGAGAGACAGTGGCTCTCGCTGCTAAACCACTTTGCCTCCACCTCCACCTCCACCCCCTCTCCCCCCTCCCCGCCCCCGGCTTCTCCTCCACCCACACAGCCAGCAGGGAGCTGAAGGCCAACAGAGCAATACCAAGCCCCACAGACAGAGATAGATACAGCAGTCAGTCAGTCAGTCAGTCAGACAGATACAGTAGTCAGACAGACAGACAGACAGAGATAGATACAGTAGACAGTCAGTCAGACAGATACAGTAGTCAAACAGACAGTCAGTCAGACAGACAGACGGAGATACAGTAGACAGTCAGTCAGTCAGTCAGACAGATACAGTAGTCAGACAGACAGACAGACAGACAGACAGAGATAGATACAGTAGACAGACAGACAGACAGACAGACAGAGATAGATACAGTAGACAGACAGACAGACAGACAGTCAGTCAGACAGATACAGTAGTCAGTCAGACAGACAGACAGACAGAGATAGATACAGTAGTCAAACAGACAGACAGACAGACAGACAGAGATAGATACAGTAGACAGTCAGTCAGTCAGACAGACAGACAGACAGACAGACAGACGGCATTTGATTTGTGTAGCCTGCAGACGTCCAGCTTTAGATATATACACACACATATATACACACGCATAGTTTTATATTGTATTATTTATTACTACAAACAGGGAGTCTGTGCCCTGTGCGTGAGAAATGAACGCCTGGGAGGAGGACAAATGTTCCATGACAAGTCAATATCTGTAGTGCTGTGCTAGCTGTACGCCGGCTAGCCGAGGATCGTGGGATAGCCGCGTTGCTCGCGGCGACACTGCGTGCGTTCAGCGCCCCGGCGTCTCTCTGCGGCGGTGTGTGTCCGTTATTGTGTGCGTGTTGTTCTGTGTGTTGTCAGTGTGCACCCCACATGCGTGTGCAGTACCAGGTACTGTGTGTACATACACACAAATTCACAAGCCGATAAACGCGCACACACACACACACTTATGTAAACCCCCCGGTCATTCTATTTCCCATTGTTTGATAACGCCTTGAACAGCTAACAGCTCCACTAGAAGTAGATTGTTTGATTGAGTGTGTGTGTGTGTGCCTGTGTGTGTGTGTGCCTGTGAGTGTGTGTGTGTGTGTGTGCGTGTGTGTGTGTGTGTGTGTGTGTGTGTGTGCCTGTGTGTGTGTGTGTGTGTGTGTAGACCAATGTGACGTTAATGTGACGGCTAAGAGAGGTGGAGATCTGTCATCAAGACCATACAGTACACAGTGTATGTACACAGACACACGCCTTGTATCTGCACATGCACCACGTGATGGTCTTGACTCAGCTCTGCCCCCCTCTGGCCAATAAATGCACACTACTCCGGCAATAGACTTGTGTCTATTGATAATAATTGCACTGTAGCTCATAACACTGCGTATGCTAGCTATCACGGGCTAAATACAGTATGCTATTATGAGTTGGGAATAATCTGTTGTGTGTGTGTGTGTGTCCAGGTGGTAGACCTGTACTGGGGTATTGACCCGGAGGAGTGGGACAGTCCCGACCTCCAGCGCCTGAGGATGAAGCTGCTCGAGGAATGCCTGAAGACCTCGGCCGGCCCGTGCTTTGTCGTGAGTACAGAAACGCCAACTGCGCTCCAGGACGTAGACGGGCCCCGGGGTTGGCAGAGGGAACGATAATATGGAGGAATGATACAGTGAACCTCCCCATGCGACAGATGGGCGTCTGCTTTAGGTGGGAACGCCTTGTATACAAGACTGAAAGCGTCAGAAAGTAAAAATGTTCAGATCTGATAAAACATTTTACATCGCCCTCTGCGTGAAAGCGGCATTACAGGAATACTTTTGAATGAATATCCATTTGGTCGACAGCATACTTATAATCAAACGTGAGGCTGGTTTGTGCACAGTCTGTGTCAAAGACACCTCTTCCGCTTGGTTTGGCCCGGCGGTTAGCTCTGAAAGGCTTTGAACAAGGCAGACAACAAGAATAAGTTCCCTCTTGGAAGCCCTTCCACAAACAGTTAAATATGGCATCCTGATTGTGTTGCGCTCATCCATGCACTTTTCATTAGGCATTACCTGGAGGGTTGTGCCCGTGTGTGTGCGCGTGCATGCGTTTAACTTGTGCGGCATGCAACCAACCGTTTGAAGATCCGAACAGATAAAACCACACATGCTTGGATAACTCGTGCAGGTAAAACAAGACAGAAAAACAAGTAAGAGAGAGAGAGAGGAAAGGGGGGGGGGGGGGTGATTATGCATTATTAAGAGTGACATTTTAGTCATCTTTATAGATTAATCCAAGCCTAAGGGACAGGAGGAGAGATGGGGAAAGGGAGGGAGGGAGGGAGAGAAATTGAAGGTGAATTATTCACATGGAACAGAGCCGTTTCCGGGGGGGGGGGGGTTGTAATTGAGGTGCGAGATCAAAAAGCGAGGTGGTGCATTATGGGTAGGAGTCCTGGTCTGCCGAGGGGCATAATTCTCCCTCTGTAGAGGTATTAAGACCCTCTCTTCCTCAAAACACAGATCCAACAATCCATACATGTGCTGTCCTTTTATACTGCACTCCGACTACCAATACCCCTCAAAAACTATACAAGAAAATGAAATATTATATAAAATAATGATTTTTAAAAGCACTGGAGTTGATGGAGATAAGCCATGCTAACTGCTAGCTAGCATGCACCAACATTTTGCCTCACACAGGCTTCGTTATTAAGCTAAAAATGAATGATTTCAACTATCTGAAGCATCTTGCAAAGCTGCTAAACCTGGTTGAGCGCTCTGGTCCCGGGTTGTTTATTCTGACTGGGAGGAGGGAGACCTAGATATGAGGAAACCCTAGCAGCGTTTGGCGTGATGTTACTCTTGTGTATTCTTGTGTGTGTGTTTAGTCTCTGTCAGGATGTCACAACAGCCGTGAAGCTAACTGTCCCTGTTTAATCACTGTGTAAAATTAGCAAGAGCGGACCATACGTTAGTGCGCTGTACTCAAACCGTCAACCTGGCGGTCGATGGTGTTTTGTCCTGAATATCTTGTTGGCGGCTAGTGAAGAATAGATAACAGAGCAAAAAGGATGAACAGAAACTCTTACAAAAGACTACAAAAGACAAAATGACATCGGTAGGAAAGAGTTATGTGTTAAAACATAAACAAGGAATAGGAGGAAAGCTTTTTTGTTGTTTTCTTTTGTTGCTGTTAATGTCGGTTTAGCAGAGAGAGAGAGAGAGAGAGAGAGAGAGAGAGAGAGAGAGAGGGAAACACGAAGGCGGTTGAAAGCTCTTGGAGGAGCTGGGGTTGACAACAGCCTTGTTGAGCGCAACAGAGAGTGAAAGACCGGCTGAGAGAGAGAGAGACTGGATGCCGGAGCGAACTGTCGGAGTGGGTATGTTTCTCGCGGCTAGAGAAGCAGGGACACTGGCTGTAGCTGCTGGTAGCTCGGCCGGTAGCTAAGGACGACCTCGGGCAGAGTTCACGGTCTGTGAGATGTAGGGCGGTTCATTAGAAAAGACTCACCATTAGAACCCGGGGGAAACAAATAAGAAAAAATAAGAACATCACAACATTTTCTCCCCCAGTTATTCAATAAGATAAGCCAATAAATCAGCATGTGGAAAAGCTAATCACTAGAAACCTGCATCCTTCATTGGACATTAAAGCTACACTCCCCCCCCCCCCCAACAAATTCTCACTGCTTATGTGTGAAACACAACTGCATTAAAGTGTGCGTGACCGTTGAGGGAGGGGTAGTGAACGGTGTGAGCCTATGAGCTCTGTAGGGCCAGCCACACAACACTGGGGTTGGGCGGGGGGGGTGGGGGGGGGGAGAGAGAGAGACAGAGAGACAGAGAGAGAGAGGGGCATGTTTTGTTTTGAATTTCGGGTGCAAATGGAGGAGCGTCCCTCTAAACGTGTCAATTGACTCCAAAACGGGAAGGGCGCCTCCCTGCTGCGATGCCCTCTATGGGCCGAAGCCTTCCACTGCAACGCATGTTGAGCCAAACGGTAACATCAGCGTAGGCGCCGCATTGTCTTCTTTTGGACAATGCTGACAACCTGCCGTGACATCAGCGCTACCAGGCTCTCACCCGTAGGGGTCAGCGCAGCCCTGCAGTGACTCAGCGTGGCCGCAGCCGCTGCGGGCTGATTGGGTGTCAGTTTATAGTGGAGAGGGAACAACTGGCCGGCCGCTCGACACATCACTGTCAGCGTCTCTGAGCCGGGAGGCAATTTTGAAAAGCACACTCAGAAAGCGCACCGCTAAGTTCAACACAGGCGGCACTGCGGGGCTAACAAACACACACACACACACACACACACCTGCGAACCTGTCGGCGCAATAAAGCTCGTTTCCACGGCGACGGCGGGGGTTGGCATGGCGATGGTGTCACTGACCCGAAGATTAGGGCACGACAATGAGCCAAAACTGGGGGGGGGGGGGGGGGGGGGGGGGGGGGGGGGGGGGGGGGGGGGGGGGGGGGGGGGGGGGGGGGGGGGGG
>JAOEHI010004148.1:0-10235 GCA_025447815.1 Percopsis transmontana | reverse complement strand
CCCCCCCCCCCCCCCCCCCCCCCCCCCCCCCCCCCCCCCCCCCCCCGGGGGCGGCGGGGCGGCTACAGATATTGGTTGGGGGGGGCGGGGGGGGGGGGGGTGTCACTCCCCAACAGGTAAAGGGTCCAACACATCACCGCTTCACTTTGCTCGCTGAAGCAAAGCAAGCGCGGACTGCTCCCACTGGGCCATGCTAATCTTATGTAACATTATGTCTTTTTAATTAATTTAAGCCGCTTTGAAGATGTATTTGGGAATTTGCAGTTTCCCCTCCACTCCTCTTTCTGTGATTTAGAAACCAGAGGGAGTCTGGTTTTAATTAAAATCCCTCACCTTTTTATGAGAACATTTTAACAGATTGTCAAAACACTATTTTTTATACGTTACTTTGCATATTCCATGTTCAGATACGCCATACTATGCCATTCTAGAACAACTGCAATCATTTGAAATAATTTCACCCGCTCGTGTTTCAGCAGACGTTAGATTATGTATTTAAATTATATAAAATTATTTATGAATCAGTTTCCTCAGTATTTCAGACACCGCTAGCCTGACGTTTGCCTAACTCAGGCTGGAAAAGTGTCTCACTATTCCGATCAACCATTGGTCATACAAGCCTTGTGTGGTGCTACGGTAGGCCTACTGTGTATAAACATCTAATTATACAAAATGGAACTGTGCATGCAGTACCCTGGACGACCATTGGGGAGGTGAAGAGGCTAAACTGAACCGCAAGATTTCCCCATTAAAATGAGACCAAGCAATGAATGTCCTCAGTTAGCAGCTTATTATCAGTAAGAAGGGGCAATATGTCAGTCGCGGAGGACAACGTGTCTCTAGATTAGCCGGTCTGCAGAATACTGTGGCGTATTCTTGTCAAGGGATTTCTTCCTAATAGGCTAGCAGTCACGTAGCCTAATGGCGATAGCATCCTGTCATTTCCTCAATTTCCTGTAGCTCTTCTAAAAGATCACCTCTATGGTAAATTCTGTGGCTCTGTAAGCATGAGGGTATTGAATTTAAATCGTAGGATTCCTTGTTAGTCTCCAAATAGCCCAGTTTCCATCCTTGTGTGTGGTAATTTAATTTAAGTTTATCCGGACCAAAGCAAGGTAGTTGTTTTTCAGACAACAATGTTCTAGTTGTTCTATGCTGCTATCAGGGTAGCGGCTGTATCTGCTGTTGGCTAAAGAGAAACATAGGTTTTGTTACCCGTTTTCTTGTCGACAAGTTAAACACAAAACCACAGTGTCCTTGAGTCTTATGAAAGGTGCTTTAAATAAAATGTATTATCATTATTTTTACAATAGCAACGTCAATAGCAAGTCCCTAGCCCACTATAAATACACGTGTTGACCATAAACTGATTTATGGCGACAGGCTGTGGTAAGAGTGATGCAAGGCGTTAACCAGCCTTATAACCCTGACAGTGAAAACATGAAACAACACTATTGCTCAGCAGATAAAGAATGTTCCAGGCGTAACCATTTAATACAATCTGGACACATGGTTTATTTGCAGTTCCAGTCCAGGGAACAAACTATTTATTTTCTGGTTCCTCCTTCAACAGCTAATTATATTTGGTAACAATATCCCAGTGTAATAGGCGACGCTAATTTTTTCACATCACCATCAATTCTATGCCACGACTCAGGGCTGATCCTAAAAATGAACGCTGCAGGGGAATTTCCTTACACTTGTCTGAGGAACTGAGATGAGGCAATCTCTGCTCTGTTAGCAATTACTGCACTGAAACCAAGTTTGATAGATTTCCTCCCCCAAGACTCTGAATTACTGCTCTTTAAGAATCCCTCATGCTTAGTAATATTGTTTAAGATTCATGGTGCCTTTAACAGCTTGATTACCCAGGGGGCTGTGCGGGCAGTCACATATTGTGCTTTTTACGTTAGACTGGTTAACTCACTTTCTGATGTGAGAGAATGTTGGGCTGGCACTTTTAGGAAATAGCTTAAATAAACGATGAAAGCAAATTATGCTTTGTATTAAAACTTCTGGGCAAGTGTCTTCAGTGTACTCTGCGCCTTCAAGTGTATGAATCTTTGAGAATATAACCGCCTGGTGAAACTAAAAAAAAAAACTAAAACAATCCCTGTGTCTTTTTAAGCCAACCCTAAGCACTTTATTGTTTTACTTTATTATTTATTTTTCTTCCTCATTGCTTGCTCGTGACCTCTCAGTAGTCACGCACCACGCGTTAAAAAGGTATTTTTTATAATTGTACAGATCTCAGAGCAGCTGTTTGGCTCTGACAAGATGTCCGCTTATGACACTGCTGTTCTCCGCATTAGAAGAAGCTAGCTAAACAACGCACCGCCATGACTGACAGAGAATGAAGGGGAAGACAAAAGAATTCTATTATCGTAATCATATTAATATAATTCAGCTGTTGGTTACAAAATTAACAAAATAGTGTTAGGAACTAAAATTCTGTACGTTGTAATACATAGTAAAACTAAGAAGTCAGCATATTTTCTTTGAGTTTTATTTTTTTTGTGACATGACCGGACTAAGCCTAACTAAACACAACAGGAAACATGTATTAACCTTTTGGCCTGATGACTGTATTGACAATGGATTAAAGTTAAATTCTTGACAAAATTGTATAAAGTTGTTAAACTGTGAATAAGGTCTGCATGTATGACAACGTCCCTCTATCGGTTAAACACAGGCTAATGCGGTCACAATTATTAGCTACTGATAATGCCCTTTGTCCCTGATAAAAGGGACAAAGGGGTTGACTTCATTTCTGTTATATTCTAGATCCCTAAGCCCTAATACTTAGGGTTTACAAACAAACACAACATTATCCCAGTCTTTCAGCGATGACACTGGCATGACAAGAAGAACAGGATCCTGGGGGGGAAAGAAAACAATGTTAAAACATGTACACTTGAGTAACAGCAACATTCATTGTTTAATGTGTTTATTGCACCAGGTAGGTTCTATTGAGCTAGAGAAACCTGGCCAAGATGGCTGCATCAGGACAAACGTTAAAGTTACAACTGTGTCATCAACATACAAGTGTACAGAGGCATTACGAATGTTCGGAACCATAATGGTTACATAAATTGTAATAAAAAGGGGCAGTCCTAAAACAGATGGACAGTTCGATCCCCAGGCTCGGATCATTTAAGTGTCTTTGTTGGGTTGGTTTCTCTGCATTTCTTCTTTATACAAGTCTGTCTGTCTGCCTGCCTGCCTACCTGCCTGCCTGCCTGCCTGCCTGTCTGCCCTGCCTGCCTGCCCTGTCTATCTATCTATCTGCCTGTCTGCTTGCCTGTCTATCTATGTGTCTGTCTGCCTGTCTATCTATCTGTCTGTCTGCCTGCCTGTCTATCTATCTGTCTGTCTGCCTGTCTATCTATCTGTCTGTCTGCCTGCCTGTCTATCTATCTGTCTGCCTGCCTGCCTGTCTATCTATCTGCCTGCCTGTCTATCTATCTGTCTGTCTGCCTGCCTATGATGTTGTATGCCGCCGGGGTCTATTTAGTGTTGATGCCATTCCCCCTGTGAGAAAGACGGGGTCCTGAGACGGGGCAGCTGCCTGCATGGGATATCAGCAGGGCCCATCGAGGAGACTCCGCCCCCTCTGTGCTGAGCGTCTGGCTCGGCCCTGGAGCCATCATATCCAGCTTCACATTGCTTATCAATAAAATGAAAGAAACCGCCGTGGAACAACACTGTCGATCATCTGTCCCATTTAAAATAGAATTAAATAAAAACATGGAGAAAAGCTTATTAAAACAGAAATATAAAAACACGTTTCTTTCTGAATACGGGCCTTTGGGGTCGGCACCAAATAAGCAATGATCCCTCACAGCACTGGCAAGGGCCTTTAACGTGGTCCGTTTAGTGATAATGAGACCAATAAGCGTTAATATGTCTGGACATCTGGCGTTGGGACGTAAATTAAAGTGTATCACACACCCATCCCAGTGAAAACCCAGTTAGTCAAAGTGACGTGGCATTAAAAGGAGAACTACAGCCAATTTTGACCCGGACCGCCTTTTCCGCTCAGCGTTCTGGTGACCTCTGGTGTCGAGACTCAACAGATTACAATGGTAACTTCCGTAACGTGAACGTTGTAACATATCCCCGGAACGCAGACGTATTTTGTGGCTGTGATGTGCGCACGCCTCATTAGGTTCAATGCGGTAGGATTGACGTCGTATACAGTACATGTCTATTATTTCAGAAACCATCTTTTTAGCATCTGTTCAGGGGAGCTGCTCACTCGTGTGGACATTCACAATAGCATCTGTCTGTTTCTGCCGTTCAATGTATCCAACGTTACTTTTGTCTTAAGAGCTAAATAATGATCCCGCCTTTAACAAAGTTGCTTTCCCCAAGACTACAGCCTCAAACTCACCTCCTGGGAGAAGAGACATTTTATGTCCTAATGTCGTTCACCTGATCGTAACAACAGCCGTATCCAAGAGTAATTTGTTTTTACCAGTTTGTGTTACTCCAGCTGTTTCCTCAGGTCAGACGCCTCTGAGGCCATTTCCTCTTCTGTTCTCCACTTGGAAGGAAGGTCCTCATCTTCAGCATCGTGCTTCTGCAGCTGAACACAAGGTGAGACAGTATGAGGAACCTCCGACGCCTTCAGCACAGTGTTTCTCAAAGCGGTGGACAGGGCCCCCTACGGGGGTCGCAAGAGGTTTCTTGAGAGGCCGCAAGATCATTTCAAGAAATGTAATAACGCTTTAATTTAGTTCTAAGCTAGTTACTGAAATGTTTTCCCCCCAATTATGTATATGATAGTATAGCGCCACCATGGGGGCCACTGTGCACATTTCTCTATTCAACCCATCCAACTGTCAACATATTTGCAAAGTTGAATGCAAATCAACTGAGATACTGATACAGAGAGTTGAGATTACGTACCAAATTCTATTTTGGCGGTCAGCTTGAACGGATTGGGCCAAGCTTAGCAACGTTAGCTAAGGCTGCAATAAGCGGTTTCTGCCCACTAGAATGTTGATTTAGATATGATCAGTGCATATAACAGCAGTTATTTTGATGGTTTCCTTGTCAACTAAATTATTTTACAGCACATATTGCTGCCTGTTCTACAATGGAGCCAATATTTCACTGAATAAACAATCTGGCAACTAAACAAATTCTCTGCCATCAGGCTTGTCGGGGAAACACAGTTAGTTAGTTCCGGCACTTTCTCAAACAACGTCAAACAAAATACGCCTAAAAGGATCCAGAATGGAGCGGAAGGCAGGACTGAAGAACAACAAGACTGGCAGCGGTGCTCTCTGTTCTGTTTATGCCATTTCAGGCATAAACAGATGTGACACGGGCAACAGAAACACAGCGTCCTTCAGACGACGTAAACATTGGGGAGGCATTACGGCTCATTGGCGACTGGAGCGGCGGTGGAAATGCGTTTAAAACAAGGCACTGACTGCGACGCGCCGGCATCCGTTAGCTAACATTCATACAGTTACACGAGCAGGAGAAATGTACCTCGTAAACTCAACACCTCCCCCCCGGGGAGAGAGGGACTGGGGGGGGGGGGGGGGGGGGGCAGAGGGTACGAGAGGGACCCATACAAGCGCAACGCAAACCTTCTGACCCAGAACCGCATCATGACTGCACGGGCTCCCGTTTGAAACTGGCAGGACGCCGCTGGGGATGCTTCAGATGCAGCGATTGTTTAGATGACGTCAAGCTGCACACTGCCCCCTGGGGGTGGGGGGTGCCAGCGCCCCTGTGCAAGACGCCCCACCTGCCTCCTAACAGATATCCTCTGGTAAATGTATACGTCATGATATTTAAAGCTGCAGTCCGTATGTTTTTCTTTCCTTACAGTATCTCGTTTGGGGCATGCCTTTATACAGACGAAGCGTGTTGCTACAGATAATTGCCTCCCATTTTCCGGTGGACATTTAATGACGCGCGTCAGTGATCTGAACTACAAAAATGGCTTCCGGGAAAAAGGTGAAAGTCGGTATTGTGTTGAGATGAAATGGGGATCCTGGACCGCAGCCTAGCAACCGTATAGGACAGGGAGCTACAGGACCAGCAGAGTGATCACATGTCTGATAGATTCTCGATGCTTCCCACAGCCCCCCCCCCCCTCAACTGAATTGCCAGAGGGGGCCATTCCATCAGCACACAGTGTCTTTCCCCGGCCTGACAAGGGCTGGTCTGTTCTGCTGGCTACTTCTCCGCTCCGTGCTCCGCAGGTTCCGACCCGGGCTGGAGAGCTTGTCAGATCGGCCTCTGGCCACACAGCGGAGGAGAGGCTGCCACTTGGCCACAGAGACTGCGGGGGTGGGCTGGTGTGGTTGCATGTCTCTGGGGGCAAGAGGGGGGACATCTTCCAGGGCCTTGTGTTCCAGCTAGTCGACGTGGGTCTGGCTCAGAGCTCTGTACTGCTCAAACCCCAGCCCCGGTTACCCCCAAAACGTCACGCCGAGTTAGGATCCTGTGCCTGTTTACCCCAAAGGATATATTTATGTCTAAAGCAAGATGTTTATACTGTGTTTGCTGTGGTGGTTCTGATGCTCATGGTGGTGTGTATGTGCCGGTTTAATAAACACAGATTAAGCAGTTCAATTGCAGTTTAATGGGAAAATTGCAATTAAGTTAATCGGGGACATTAGCACGCAGGAAGCGTAATGTAATTTCTGGGTTTTTGTTGTCGAGCAAGATTCGCCCGTGTGCTAATGAATTGCTTTCAAAAACTAATGACAAAGACTGCATGTATCCCTCTAAAGACAGAGTGGATCACATTGTCTTCATCTTATGTCACCACAGACGCGCTGTGAAGGGTGTGCAGGTGCATATTTTACACAGGGCTGCTTTTAGACAGTTGGTGTCTATGATTCTCAACACCTTTGGACTCGTCTGCAATGTAGTGACACACATCAGTCGAAACGAAATCACCGTGGTGACTGAATACAGTCACCACAGTGATTTTTTAGCGTAGCAGATATAAGCTCCTTGTACCTCCAATCGGCGTACCCACAAGCACGTGAGGTTCTCTGGGTTCCCGGTGATCCAGAGACTAAACAGAGACGGTGTCATCGGTCGTCACGTCAACCATAGATGCATTAGGAGGCTGTTGGTGAAGTTTCGTCGTGTGGGGAGTGAAGCACACAAGGGCTGAATTAAAAAAATAATAGACATACAGTACAGTACTTGTAATGGTCTTCTCGTGTCACTGTAACTAGGGAGATCTCCCATCATTATCGCGTCTTGCTGTGAGCAAAGGAAGCAGTGATGTCTGATGAGGGATTAGCATTCCGTTCCCCTATGTAACATTAATTTGAGTGCAGAGGTGTCACATCAACAACAAATCATACGGGACGCCGAGGCATATTGCAATCAACACATTTGGCTTGTGATATGCACACTGTTTCTATATTTGTTTTGCCCTGATGTAATCGCACGGGGAATTAGCGGAAGTCATCGTCCTTGCGATTCAAATCCCGCGTGACACTTCAGAGCCGATCATTAGGAAACGTGGCTGTAGCAGTTTTGCCTCAGCTGTCACAAAGCCCCCTAGAGGTTTCCTGGGGTATTGTTTGAGACATCCACAGCACAGCGAAGTCAAAAGATTTAAAACTTAACTTTAAAAAAAGTTTTCAGTTAACGAACCTGGTTTCAGGCTACAACTGAATACTAGGGAAAGAGTTTGGGGAAAAAACTGAATTAATTTGCAAAAACAGACTTCAGATAAATAGCTAATAGCGAACCTTGTAGTGTGCGAATATAACAGCGGTAGCTTGATTGTTTGAAGCTTCATAAGATTATTGATTATGATGCACTAAAGTTCATCTAGAATGAATCAAAGCCTGTTTGTTCTCTGTGTAATAATGCCCAGCGACGCTTATGCTCCACCAGCGCTGTCTTGTAACTTTGTAGTTGTAATTGTGTGTCTTTGGAAGCAGCTACTGTAAAACACCAGTTTTTAGCCCAAGAGCAAGTATAGAGAACATCAAAGGTGGGGTTTGCACGCCGTACGTGCAGGTCCAACGTAGCAGGCGCGTGTCTGAACTCACAAGGCTTTTGTCTTGTTATTGTATTCGACACTAGCAACACTAGGAACCTTAACCTGATTCCCCCATGGATACAATAAAGTTCATTAACTACGACACCCCTGTGTGTCGTAGTGCAGATTGGCATTCTGTTTTAGCAAGCCCGACAAGGTAAACACAGACAATGCAACATGGATGAGAGATGCAAGGACGTCTTCTTGGTGAAACAATCGTTTAGAGGCTTCTTTCCCGGTACAGGCGGCCATCTTTGGCATCACTAGAGCGGAGGTTACGGAGCGCAACTCTTCTCCCCCTTGACAGGGGATCCAACTGTTCCTCTGTAACTCCTCTCCCCTATGAACTCCACTGCAGCAGACAGGTGTTTCAGCTGCATTCTGTGTAAAAGCGGTGGGAGTGCGACCCCTAATCCCCCAGCATCGCAGGCTGTGTTGACTACATTTATTACCCTTTTTGGGTGAAGTATTCCTTGTTCCGGAACACACCTGGGCAACGCGCGACAGCTCCCCCCCCCCACAGCTCCCCCCTCCGTAATACATTAGTGGAGACAAGACACGCTAACAAAGTGAGCAGAGCGCCCGTCACGAGGTCGGCCCAGAGGTCGGCCCAGAGGTCGGCCCAGAGGTCAGCCCAGAGGTCGGCCCAGAGGTCGGCCCAGAGGTCAGCCCAGAGGTCGGCCCAGAGGTCAGCCCAGAGGTCGGCCCAGAGGTCGGCACACAATCAGCAGCGCAACACGTGAGCCTTTCATCGGGTCATTTATCACGTCTGAATTAATCTCCATTGAGATGAATTCCGCGTTGAGACACAAGAAACACAAAGCGTCACTTTGAGGTGCGTTTGATGCTGAATGGAATCAGGCCTTGAAGATGAGGACAACCATGCCGCGTGATCGCTGACAGAACTATTCGATTTGCCAATCAAACCAACATCACCAGTTGAAAATCACAAGATAATCATAAAAATAAAAAGTACCCGTCAGGAAGTTATCAAGAGGGGAGGGTGTACGCAAATACATTCTCTGTTGACTTTATGTGGCTTGACTTCAGAATAACTCACGTCTTCCCAGTGTCTTTCAGAAACAGAGAGATGGCAGCTGGAAGTGCACAATCTTTTAATCTTGCGGGGTAATTACCAATGCCAATCAGGCCTCTGACAGACACACTTCCATGAATCTAATTAGCAGGAAACAGATAAAGTCTCTTTGGGTTTGTGTTCTGAAGAGGTTGATTCTTGGCTCCGCTCCGTCTTGCAGGAGCTCAGGATGGAATAAACACACTTGTCTTTTGTTGTGCCTAAACACCGCGGAGGCACCTTGGTCTGTTTTGATAGAACCATGATATCCACCGATACCACAGATGGATTCTGGGAAATTTCCCTGGGTGTTTGTGGAGACAACACAGGCTACAGCCTGCTAATGTGTCTGACAATAAATATATGATCCAGATATGATCTGTTTCATATGAAAGACAGGGGTGAACAACATATAGACAAAGTTGGGAGTCAATATCACATAATTAATTTTATGTCCAAACCAATATATCTATATCAAATTCACAATCCGTCATTCATGTACTTTTTAAACACAGATCTTCATCTGAATATTCAGAAGAGACAATAACCCTCAAAACCGTATATCATTGTAATTCCCAGTAAGATAAGTAAGTCTTTTGCTATTTTCTGGAGGTAAATGGATTATTTACCAATATCCACAGAGCTTTCACCAACACACATCACAGTTAAATATTGACAAAACATTCAATTACCACCAAAGATTAAAGCACTAGAAATTGCTGATGGCGAGCACTCATATAATAATATAATAATTTTTCTTCATTTTCCTGTTTGATATATAATAAATATAATCAAGGCATTAGGTTTTAAACAGCCCTTTTGATAGATTACGCATCCAATTTCCTTCCAGGGATCAATATCGTAGCTGTCTATCTAAACGTCACTGCCATTCAGTTCTGTGCTGTGTTTCTGACCAGGTTGTTCTTTATGTGAGCCCCGCACAGACAAGATGGATGACGTCTCGGGCACTGTCACTGTGGCAAAAGGAAAATGTGTTTTTCTAAAGCAATAGTTAGACCGTCAATACAGATGTCCGTTTGTGTGTAATGGTCTGCGTGTGTGTGTGTGTGTGTGTGTGTGTGTGTGTGTGTGTGTGTGTGTGTGTGTGTGTGTGTGTGTGTGTGT
>JAOEHI010004147.1:0-10236 GCA_025447815.1 Percopsis transmontana | reverse complement strand
CACCTGTCTCTCAGCCCCGTGAACCACAGCTCCACACGTTCCCTCTCACCTGCATCAGAGCTAAACCACTCCCACAACGATTAACACTAAAAGCGTACTTTAGCATTAGTGTACAGCGGTTCTTAAACACAGACTGTCACTAAAAACAAAACACGGGGTACAAACAGTGTGGGAATCATCCCACAAAGGTGCGTAGCTGGGACGGGAGATCCCGGGGGTGCAAGGACCTGGGCACACCAATCATGACAAGACCAAGGGCAGGCGGCAACGGCGGCGGGGACCCTCAGGTGGCCGAAGGCGCTGGTCGGGCCGCTCAGGCAGCATGGACTGCGGCTGCGTGGGCCCTCCAGCGACCGGGCCAGTCTCGGGCTCCGAGTGAACAGCACAAACAGGCGTGGAAGCAGTAAGAGGCGATTAACACTGAAAGCGTAATTTAATAGTGTACAGCAGTTCAAAACACAGACTGTCACTAAAAGCAAAACACGGGGTACTCACAGACAGCATCTCTGAATTTAAAAGCAACAGAGAACAATGACTGACAGCAGACCAGTGAATCATAAGGCCTTTAAAGAGTCAATGAGATAGCTGGGACAGGAGGTACCAGTACATTTCTATTTAGTTTTTGTCACGATTGCCAATCGTGACAAAAACAAAATATAAATTTAACTGAGCCATGAGATTGTCTCAGTATTTTCGTTTAGACTTTAATATTGACCTTAGGATTTGGTTGTTGAGCATCTGTAGCGCGTTAGTATGGTGAGTGCAGGCACAGACCAAGCAGCGCATGGGAGATGGTGGTGAGGAGTAACACGAGCATAGCTCCACGTTTTAATAAAGCTATATGTTTGAACAAGGCTTCGTCGTACATGTCGGGTGATGGTAATTATATAACCATATAATAACTTGAGACCAGTCCGTGCTTGAAAGTGCTGAATCAAGAAACATATTTAATAAAACAATGCATGAATTTACAATGTGGCCGCAAGGGAGAAATACGTTAGCTTCGCATTAGCAATGCTCCACCAAACCGTACTCTGGCGAAACAATAGAAGACGCCAAATTATATAGGTTCTGAGATTCAAAATAACCGGTCACAGGTATCTGAGCATTCACTGGTCAGAGGTGTGGCCGCTAGGGCTTATGGGAGGAAGACACTAAACAATGAAACAGGTAACAGGAAACCGGTAACAAATGTTAATTTGAACTGAATGTACAAAAGCCCGCCCCACCAAGAGGCTGAGTATGGGTTCATCCTGCTCTGAGACACAGGAAAACAGACAATAGGTAAACAGGTCAAGTGACAAGATCTCATACAAATGCAATGGCAATTCTGCCATTTGAGCCCGGGGGTGGCTTGTGTGCTTCTGTTATCCAAAGCATACATTCCTGCTTTGTCTAGCTGTCAGGCTTCTGCCTTGGCTTGCTATTAAACTCAATGAGATATTAAATGATATCTCAATTCTAATTCCTTCACGGGCGAAACAATTCCACACTGAAACACCCCAGCTCCCCACAGGTGTGAGGATGGTGAACAGAGTGGGCTGGTAGTGTGGACACTGGCTAGGAAGAATGAGTGGGGGGGGGGGGGGTGCGCTGTCATACTGACGATTACAAAAAAGGAGGATTGTAAATTGGATTGAGTTTTAATTGTTACTCCAACAATACCACTATCACTATGAATATCTACGATATAAAGACACAAAATTCCAGATAATGCCTTAAAATTCCATTGACAGTACTCATATTGGTCATTTAATATCAAAGAGTTACCCAGTTTTTGCAGCACCTAATGTTAAAGTCCTAGCATTTGCTTGTAGGAAGCCAAGGCTAGGAGTCAAGGCTTTACCAAAAGCTCAATAGTCTACTATTTGTAATTTCTCTTGTATTTTATTTTTCTCTGTAGTAGCTACTTTGTAGCAGGGTTTGTGTGTAATTTTTCAAATCATGCTAATGCTCGTGTTATGCTTCATGTGGCCCACGGGTTGGCCCCTGCGAAACCATTTGGCCAGTGTCTGCTTGATCTCCCTAGTCCTCAGGGAGTAGATGAAGGGGTTTAGCAGTGGAGGGAGCAGGCTATAGAGGAGGATCAGAGCAATGCGGGTGTCTGTGTTCAGGTTCAATGGAAGGATGCTTCCGGTGTAAACGCAACACCGTGGGACATAGTACAGAGAGATGATAGACAACTGGGAGCTGCAGGTGGAGAAAGCCTTCCAGCGACTCTGTGAGAGGAGAAGCAAAGAAGGGGGGAATAGGGGGGACAAAATGGAAAAAAAGTGTTTGGGGGTATGAGAGGGGAGTGAGTTTATATTTCTTCTCACGAGAAATTCCCCTGGGCCTGGTGTAGTTGTGCATAGTGATTGTGTTATTGTAATTGTAATTGTGTTATTGTTTTGACTGTTAATATGGTCACATTTTTGACCGTTAATACGATCACATTTCTTAGCACTTAATAAATAAATCAGATTTTCCCTCTTTCCTGCCCACAACAGTTGTGCTCACCTGTGCGGTGCTCATCTTCATCAAGGCTACGATGATGCAAACATAGGAGAAGATGATGAAGGCGAAAGGGATAAGCAGAACAGACATGGCAACAATGAATGACACGTTGGTCTCCATCACAATGTTGGCACAGGCCAGCACGTTCATGGATGTGGTGTCACAGTAGCACTGGATGATCTTGTTGGGCCCACAGAAAGGTAGCAGGCTAGTCTGAACGGTGGGGAGAATAGGTGGAACATTGGCTGACACCCAGGAGAACACTGTCAGGCCACTCATCAGATGGTTGGTCATTATCCTGGGATACCTGACAAACAATAACTATCAGCTCAGTGCTCAAGCATTACAATTAAGCAATTCATCTAGCAGACATAAGTAGAGTTACAAGTATTAAGGTAAGTGGTTAGGCATCTTTTCAAGGACGCTAAAAGGTAGGCCAGGCAAACCATTACCCTTCAGCTGGAAGTCGACCACACTAACCACTAGACCATAGGTGTCAAACTCAAGGCCGAAAACGTGATAGGTCATCATTCCCAACTTGTAAAATACCTTGTTTCCACTGAACGCAAAGCGAATTGTTCGCGTGAGTAGATTACATGCAAAGTCAATGCAAAGACGCGAATAGACTTGATTTCGAGCCGGGTGGCGCGAATGGCTCGAATGACGCGCTATTCGCTCGAGTTGAAATTTTTAAAATAGCTAGACTAGACTATCCTGCCCTATTATTACCTTGAAGAAGAAGTACATATGTTCACTTCAGTTTGTTTGTCTATTATCGATAACAGCATGCTCAGATTGTTTGCTAGCATGCCCATAACAAGGTTTTGTGTATTGTTAAAACATTTCAAAGCAAACAAGGAAAATTAAGATAAAGGTTTGTAGATAGCGTTTTAAAGAATTTAATGGCTAACGTTTTGATATTTTTGATATTTATTTAGATAATTAGATTTAGGTGGTTATCTTTAATGATAATTATTTATTTATTTTTACTATATATATATATTGCTTTATTTATAGGCTGTGAAAATCTGTCAATGAAGCAGTCTCAAATATAGTAATTGGTATAAATAAAGATGTAAAATACAGTGAGTAATATCACCTGAAAGGGAAACAGATGGCTAGGTAGCGGTCAAATGCCATGGTCATCATAATGAAAGAGTTTAATGTACCAAAATAGTGGATCAGGTGCCTTTGTATGAGGCAGGTATAGAAGGATAGAGATCCTGCATCCACCCAGTAGCGGGCTATGAGCTTCGGAAGGGCCACGGTGCAGAAGCCTTGTTGTTATGGAAGCAGAAACAAGTCAGAGACGACAATGCAAACAATGCTCTAAATATTAAAACATACACTAACCTCAAAAAGAAAAAATACTAATTCCAAAACAGTAGAAGAGCATATTTGTGCTGTCAAATAAAAAAATGTATAAGTTCGTAAGAATTTACTAAACATATTATTCAGATAAACACATATACATTTACAGTGCATACAGCAAAATATACAGCAAAAATAAATACATTTCTCAAAACCTAGGGTCAGAAAACACCTGTAACTGATGCCAAAACTCCCCAGGCTTCCTAGGTTCTCCCGTGGTAAACTGCTAACTGCATCTCATCGTCCTTACCGATGTCCGAGAGCGCCAGGCTCAGCATGATGATGTACATGGGCTTCTGGAGGCTGCGTTCCACAGCAAACACCACCACAAGCAGGATGTTCCCCACCACCGTGGTCACATAGAGAAAGAAGAAGAACCAGCCCACTAGGCCAAAATACTGTGGCTGGAGACCAGGGAAGCCCACGATGACAAACTCTGCGATCCGCGTGTAGTTCTCCAACCCCATACTAAAAACATAAAAATAATTTTAGACTAGAAGATTCTAGCATAAACAAAAATTAGTATCACTAAGATCTACCCTGAAGAACAGTACAATAGAAATGAGCAAAATCACAGTAAGTGATTTATGCAGAAACTGACTTGCATTGTTTTGGTATATCTTACATTACATTAATGTATTAATTTAGAAACTTTTCCTAAATAATAATCTATATAGATAACATGTATGAAATATAACTAATACATCACGATAGTAATAACTTCTCAGCACGACTATACCTCATCCTTTGATGTCAATCAATAAGTGCCTGTATACCAACCTGTAGACATACATTAAATATCTCTGTCTTTGAGGGTGGGGTTGTGTGTAAGCATAGTGTTGGGCGGTATTATTTTTAGATGTTGTGCATTTGCTAATTTTCCTGGTAGTGCTAATGCGTATCATCTGGCCACTGGGACATGGACCCAGAGGTGACCTTGTGGCACACTAGAGAAGCAATTTCCCCTACTGCTCTCCTTCTCTCTCTGAGCTAGAGAAAATCATCTTTTGTTTGTGAAAACTCATATTTCTGTTAAGGCAGAACCACTCCCAATACCCGCTGAAAGGGCCAAGTGACCCCTCACATATAAATTAAGACATACTAGAGGACCCCCCGATACAGGAACTGCCAAATATGATGTTTTAACCCAGCAGAGAGTCCAGAACATAATTCCCGTTGACCAAAAACAACATATCTCTCTCTCTCTTTCTTTTGTTTTCAAAATATTTTTGGGTACTATATGAATGAATTTGGTTTCAACTGTATTAATATTTGCTCGAACCCTCAACCTTCCGGTTGGGAGTTCAACACCAAGACCACTAGACTATCCTGTATCTTAGAAAACTCTGCACTCTGCACTCTTCTTAGAAAACATTCATTCATTCATTCATTCATTCACTAAGCAGGCAGTGTCCTGAGTGTTTGATTTATGTACCTGAAAACGATGTATCGTTGTGCTATCTAGGAATAATATTGTGCGAGGCATGAGTAAACCTACAGGCGCTCCTCGGCCACCCCAACAGTCTTCTGCTCTCTCCCGGTCCCACTGCCCCACACCAAGCTAGTCTTCGGGTTTGTGTCTTTTGGTCATTTGTCACGTGACAGTTGTAAAGGCTGACATGTAGCCGTGCGCTCTTTTTTTTTTTTACATCGCCCACAAGAGAGCTACAGTGCTGCACTTAGCCTATAGTTAAAATGAACCGAATGATTGAAATGACTCGGAAAAAAGATTAGTTAATTTTACTGACCGAGATTAAAAGATCTGAGTCAGTAAAATTAACACTTTTTTTCGAGGCATTTACTTCATTCGAGTCATTTAGTTTATTCTGTTCATTTGAAATTCCCACCACTACAGTGTAGTTCCGGAGACTCATAGAATCTGTGTCAAGGCGCTTTGAAGCTGGCAGCTGGTGACCCTTACTGAGAAACGTTTCTCAGTAAGGGTCGCGGAAGTCTCGGCGACGCTGGTTTTTTCATACATTTTTCACTCGTCTTTAATTCATTTAGTTTTTTTCATCTCGTCTGTAAGTAAGAATGACATTGATGCTTCAAGCCTCTGAGTTGGCATTCCCATAACTTAGCTTAAGAATGGTACATCTGGAAACGCTGGGAGAAGGTCCCATTCTATCTTGCTGGCATCCCCAACACACCCCAGTTACACACCGGACTTTTATTACATCATTATTCATTCTGTGCACCTGTGTGTGTGACTAAGGTAGGGTATATATGTTGGGGATTATCATTTGTTTATTGTTGGTTATTGTTTGTGCTCGTTCTACTTGTTGTTTGCAGCCTGTACTCGGTATTAAACGCCAAGCTACTTCTCATGAATAGTCACTTTGTCGTGTCAGTTTGCATGTTTTCTCATGTATCAGCGTTTCATTCAGTCTGCACTTGCACTCATCTCCTAAAACACGCTACAGCAGTTACCTGTTACAACTTTACATACAACGTCACATACAGTTACATAAGATGCACTTGGTATGTGTCCTAGGCATTACACAGTGAAACACTGAGCCAAAGTAGATTTAAGATGTTTGTGTGTGTTGTGCATGTGCACGAATGCCTGTCTCCGTCATGAATGTGCATTTTATTGGCTCCAATGCGTTTCATTTTTGTACTATGAAAACAATTGTGACCTTGCCTGTATATCTGCTCGTTGAGTAAGAATTGTAGCATTTATTATTATCATCATCATCATTATCAGAGTAGGGGAGAGGACGGTAACTGGAGAAGGAAGGCAGGCAGGGGAACAACAGAGCGATAAACACGTTGGGTTTCTGTTGTTACTTAACTATACAGGGGAACTCCCTTGACAGAACTGTTGAGGAGTCCCTGTTGGCACCACTAGCACTGCTTGACTATGCTGACCTCTGAAGTGGTCATCCATAACCATAAAGTCCATATGGAAGAAGCCATCAATTTTAGCTGTTTTTCATCACGTTATGTCACACATCACATCTTTACATGACCATTGGGTTGGGTAGGTTAGTGGTGGTTAGGGTGGTCGACTCCCACCCGCAAAATGTCTGACCCCTACCTGCTCCTTAATGCTTGTAACTGTACTCAATGTCGCTTTGGTTAAAAGTGTCACAAATGTGTCATAGTCCGTTTGACTGCTGAGCTCAGAATGAAAGTTTAATATTATTCCTAGATAGCTCATCAGATCTGATAGCACACAGCCAACCGACGATGATATTTAAAAATGTACAAGGGGTGCTACACCAAAACACACCAGGACGAATAGGCCGCTTAAACTCCTTATGAGGCCCATTTTACAATTTACTTTTCAAATTGTCAAATTCATGGTCTATACATTTGTCTGAATTATAATAATAAAATACAAATATTGAATGTGTAAATAATAAATATAAAATGTTATGTGAAATAGTTATAACATGAATACTGTACAATAGAAAAATAGTTTTTTTTGTTCATTTAGCAGGAAGACACCCGTGGGAGCTGATTTGGCCTTTAATTAGTAATTAGTAATTAATTCAGTTTATACTAATACCTTGATACTAGCAAATCCCTAAGGTGTATACATTATATCCCAAGAGATAATCTCAGTTCTGAGGGTACCACGGCAACAAAGGGGAGGCTAAAAGAGGCACACAGTAACCATATTGCTATTGCTAATGTTAAAAACTGCACAGCGCCAAGATTCATCTCAAGCCTGTAATGTCGCCATAAGCTAGAACCGCACAGCAGTGGTCTAGGAGTTGAACTCCCAGCCAGAATGTTGTGGGTCCGAGCCCCATAGTTGGCCTAGCTGTAAACATCCTTGAGCAAGATGCCTAACCCCTATCTGCTCCATGTAATAGCACCATGTAATTGTAAGTCACTTTGGATAAAAGCATCTGCTAAATGACCTAATTGTCTAAAAAATATAAGAGAAAATATTTAGAGGGGGCATAAGGTTGAGAAGCCCTGTCCTACAGCAATTCGCTTTTATACCAAAAGTTCAAACTGATAATCAAAACCTTATTTGGCTGATTGATGGGATTCTCCTATAGGAGATATGCAAGGGGAAATTATGCTAGGTACCAGCACAGTTAAAATTATATTATTACAATGAGGTAATTTAGCAGACACTTTAATCCAAAGCGACTCACAATGAGTGCAATTATAAGTACTACAAGGAGCAGATAGGGCATCTTGCTCTAGGATGCTTACAGGTAGGCCAACTCTGGGGCTCAAACCCATGAACTTCCGAATGGGAGTTGAACATCCAGACCACTTGACTGTCCTGCCCCCAAAATGTAAGCCTTAGATTTTTTTAATGTTGCTCTGATGTCTATTTTTTTATTGTCTTTTTTAATTATGTAGTGATTTTACTTTGTTATTAAATAATGAATCAATTTGGACTTGCAACCAAATTATACAGGGCACCAGATAATTTAGAAACATACGATTATGATTAATTAATAATTGGTAAATATTAAATAATCTAATACAATCCATTTTAATCAGTCAATATTAGGACTGTCATAAACTTTTGACAAGATGATTTTATTCTGACACATACACAGCAGAGCAATAATTAGTTTATTAAAAACCTACATTCAATATGTAGTCATAAAAAGCATCAAGTAAACTTCAAAATGTAACAAGACAGATATTAACCATAATTCAATAAATCAAGAAAATGAACTGCAGTGTTCATTTTGACATCGATATTTGAATTTAGCCTAGTCTTTTGCCAAGGTCTGACTAATAGTCAGCATTTTGTTGTTTAATTTAGATTTAGTCTAGTTACTGTCAACTCAATTAAATCTCTGATCATATAATCCACTCACTCAGGGGAGTCGGCTGCATCCGGGGCTGAGCCCAGATTCTTCGGGACATATATGATACAGTAGTGTGTGTGTGTGTGTGACCCTCGACACTGGGCTGCGTTACCACAAATAACACAAAAGTTGCCGTATGAGTTCAGAACCGGTGCACAATGTCCAAATTAACGTTAAATGTATAGTAAAGCTAACCTCACCCATTAAATTCGACCAGCAGCACTCTCACCAAACGACAAAGCACCTCTAGCAACCAACACATTTCAGGCTAAAGTCAAAGGCCAAAATACAATAGGTTACATTACGTGCGCATATTGTTTTATATTAGCGTAATAACATAATATAATATTATGCAGTTAAAAAAAAAATGCTACAAATTGAATCACATTATTCAATAGTACCATACAATACAATATTACCATACAATAATATAATAATGTGATGGAAAACTGACTGGGTTTGATGTAGACTTTAGTCGAAGGTCTTCAGGTCTTGGGTCTTCACTCACTGAGGCACATTCGATTTGGGCCAGCCGAAATAAAACTATGAACTTGCAAACTGACTGAGGAACCTAAAATGACTTTATGAGCTGGGTTGAACGTAACTTAATTTAGCTTAAACGTTAAATACATAATAAGGCACTTACAAAAATAAGGTATTATAAAATAACAAATAAATAACAAAAATAATAAATAAATAATTATAAAATAATTCTAGGACAAATGTGTGTGTTAAATAAATAATAGTATAGTAATAGTAAAAGGCAAAAGCCTTTCGCTTAGTATAAAACTACGTACTGGAAAACTTGAGGGCAGAGCCCATGGGAGAACTACTTGAGATTACGTAAGGCTCACACCCAGAGTGGGCTACAAGAAGCCAAATTTGAGGACCGAGCAAAAGAAGAAAAAATATTAAAAGAGGAAGTGAGCTGGAGAAATGGGCAACAAGCTTAGTGTTATTACCTCGCTGACCAAGGCGTTCCTTTTAAGTAATTTAAATCATGATTTGCCAAGTGCCAACCCAATAAAATGACTAGACCTAGCTGGCCCCCTCACTAGAAAAGTTCTGGCTATGCCCCTGCTGTACAAACAGACAAAACATTCAAAACAGGCATCACAGGATAACTTTTCACAAGTAAGTGGCCATTTTATTGTATTTTACTGTTATGTAAATTCGTAAACGAGAAATATCTGTTACTATTAGCCAATCGGGGCTAATCCCACATTGGTGCGTGGCCAGGATGAAAGGTACGGAGTGTGCGATGGGCGTGTGCAGGGCATGCGCAGGCATCCTTGCATATGTGAACAGAAAACATTTTCACTCAATAAATGTCCAAGTGATCTGTGATGCGCAAATAGTGTGGCACGGTGGCCTGGCTCAACTCATGATTCATTCATATTGCGGAGTAGTAGTCTAGGGAACAGACTTAAAGCAGGGCCTGTGCAGGATGGCTGGCTTATTGATAGGATATGGTCATACAGTATATCATTACAGTGAAATATGGCAATAATGTTGTATGTCATCTGAGTATGTGGTTAATGTATCCTTAGGTGACCGTGGTTACCCACTGAAACCCTGG
>JAOEHI010004146.1:0-10236 GCA_025447815.1 Percopsis transmontana | reverse complement strand
ACATATACATATATACATATATACATATATACACACACACACACACACAAAACTAATGTTGCCTAAATCTATAAAAACGGATAATGCATAAACCTTGAACACTTAATTTGCATAATTGGTTTTACTTTCCAGTTTTCCATAATTATAATAAGTACTTTATCGCCACCGAAGGGACTCTCTCATGTTACACTCTAAGTTGAATAATTCGGCCTCGAATGCCTAAAACCGGTACCAACAACCAAACTTTCATCATACGTCAACATCATACATCAACACTGGAAATGTTTTTGTTCACATTCTCCCCCCTGTATACACTACAAACATTTTTATTTTTTATTTCAGGAGAGGTTTAAAATGAGAAAGAAATATAAAACGTGTCATATTGCAAAGAGACAAAGTCAATCCTGCCGTAGAGTCTGTTTAGTTTTTTTTTTAAGTGAGCATACTGACAATTTTCAGATGTGTAAATGTCGAGAATTCTCTGGAATACAGAAATAATTAATTTCTTTAACAGAACTATTCTTTTCAGATGTCTCAAAAATTAAACCAAGCGCCAGAGAGGACAAAGACGGTGAGTCCTTTCAAGTTTTCTCATTAAAGTCGATCATTGTCAATCACCCATATGCTGTGATGTCGACATTTTTTCAAATTGTATTCTTCATATTACCATAAAGTGGCTTTTTATGCATCAAACCGGAAACTTATATCTTCATATAATGAGCCTTTATAAGCAGATAAAAAGGATTTATGTACAGAATCTGTCCTTTTTTTTGTCAGAATATTTCTTTGTTTAGACTTGGCAGTTGGTATACTGTATATTCTGTGTTCATTTTTTTTTGGCATTAAATGGTCCAAAATTTTTACTCCTGTTTACAAAACTTCTGCTAAAACTTAGCAGCAGTAAAAAGTGTTACATGAAATGCTTTATAAAAGCAGAGCTCTTGAAATGACCTATTTTTCATAAAACGCATCACTAAATTCACAAATTCAAACAAATATAGGCCACACATTCAATAGGAAACAAACTGTAATGTTTTGGTATTGGATCCCAGTGCGAGGAGGCTCAGAGGCAGAGATGCAGGTAATTGAGAGTTTACTTATCAGAATCATGGTACACAGAGTATTCACAAGGCAGAAGTACAAGAGGGTTAGGCAGGAATCAGAGTCTAAACTGAGAAAACATGGAGAAAACATGCAAAGATACACAGGGGGCTCAGACACATGAAGAATCAATCATCAACTAGCAACAAACAGACTGAAACACAGGGTTGAAATACAAGGGGAACCAGGTGAAAATAATATTTAAATCAAATGACACATAGCAATGAGGGAGACAGAAAACCAGGACTGGAACACCAGAAACATGGGACACAAGGAAAGACAAGTATTTATTTGTATTTTCTGCGGTGTGTGTGTGCCTGCATCTTTAAAGATAAATACAGATGCAGGCTCTTTCATTTTACAAGAACCTCTGCAATTTATGCACAAGAGCCTAGTCTGAGCTGGGCTAAATGGTGCATGGCCTTCAAAAAACCAAGTGTTTTTCCCAATTCAGGAAAATGGAATTGAATAGTAAAATTACTTTAAAAAGTAAGCACTTGACTAAAAACAAGTAAGCACTGTCTTCTCCGCAAACAGAAAACTTACTTTGTCATTGTCTTTGAATTTGATTCCCCTGTAGCCATGCTAAAGAAAATAAAAAACCTTTTCTAGCTAACACGAAATCACACAAACGCCTAATTGTGTCTTCGACAGGGTTTTCAAGGAAGTCTGATTTTTACAGTGGCAATAAAACAGGAACAGACAGCTCTTCGACCCTTCACACAGCGCTTGTAAATGACAGTTAAAGAGAGAAGCCGATGAAAGGAGCCAAAGCCAGAACTGTGTAAATCAAAATAGGAGATATAGAGAGTAGTATTTGGAGCCGGGAGGAAAGAATGAGTGTATAAGGAGAGGAATAAAACAAAATGAGGGTGGAATGAGCTTCCTGCAGCGGTCAGAACAGCAGAATCACTACCAATCTACCGCAAGAGACTTAAAACCCACTGTGTGAGTGTGGGCGTGGTTTAGCTCTGATGCAGGTGAGAGGGAACGTGTGGAGCTGTGGTTCACGGGGCTGAGAGACAGGTGAGGGCAATTATTAATCACCTGTCTCTCTTTTAAGCAGTGAATGAACACAGCTGGGGGAAAGCTCGGATTGAGCAAAGAACAGAGAGCGACCACGCAGGAGCTCTGGGGAACTCAGAACATATACAGGCAGTGTTTAAGTCCTGTGTGTTATTTCTGCCAGCGCCGAGTTGGATTACCGGCTGTGTGAATAGTAAACCGTGCGAAGCACGATAAAAACAAGACCAATACCGTGTGGACAGTGTTTGTGTGCCACACCCATCTCTTCACAATCCATCTATGTACCTCGGCCACCGATCTTTCTACCTCATAGCACTAATCCCACTAACTATCCTTTTTCTATCCTCCTTTCCTCCCTTTAAAAAAATAAATAAATAAAAAATCCTTCTTTGTACTCTGTTAGATCAGCTCTAAGAATATTAAGTACTTTGCAGTTAGCAATTATTGACTGTTTGAAGAGTGAATGATAACTTTCGAGTAATGTTCTGCAAATGCATAAGTGAAGTAACTTTGTTACATGATGCTGCGCTTATTCTGGGAGAATGTTATTTCCTTGCAAAAACTGGTGGTTAACCAGTTCAACTGTTGACAAATGTACTAATTGTAAGTCACTTTGGATAAAATAGTCTGCCAAATGCTGTAAATGTAAATGTATTGCCACACATGCACTGTTTAAACCTGTTTAAACCTGGCATAAAATAGGAAGGCATGGTCATTCTATCAGAATACAAATCCCCTTGGCCTGAAAAAACTTATTTTGTGAAAGTACTTTTAAGAGTTTTTGGCCACAGCCTACAGTACATAAAGAATGTCATTTGAAAATGACATTCTAACTGAAAAACCGCTTGTACAAAATGATTGATACATAAATGAGATATTCTTCTGAATGCTAACGGGTAATAAATGTCCTTGGTTGATTAATGTCTTTGCTTGGCAAAATGCGTTGATGGAATGATTCACTACTTCACTGCGACACAGTGGTCAAATGTTCAAGTATTATTTTTTCGTAAAAAATTACATAATATATTTTAAAAAGATATTGATTCTTTGGATGAGGATGTGGATATTGTAAAGAATTATGTTTATACCCATTTATTAGCAAAGAAGAGGGTTTTTCTGGTTAACCCTATTTTAGCTAGTGCCCGTCTCTGCCCTTTCTTAGTCAACCAACGCTCTGTTTGTATATCACTGAAAAGTGGAATATAAATAAAGTTTATATTATTAGTATTAGTGTCATTATTAAGTGAAGTGCAGAAGGCTTTGAGCAGAAAGCCCTGGTGTTTTAGGTATATAGTTATAGTTGGTTCAGTTCACATTCACACCTAAAGCGAACCGCACCGGAGTTCATTTGGAAGCGGACCGAGACCCCCGATTGTAGGCGGACCAGAGTTTGTTTGTTTGGTGGACTCGACAGTTTATTTTGACTGTGTGAAGTTGCCTGTGACACGTGCAGCCAGAATAGTGTACTGTGTCAGCTATTACACTTCCTAATCCTCTCTCTCTCTCTCTCTCTCTCTCAGCATGTTGTGTCCTCCAATCCCCTGTATGTCTGATGATCTGTCACACCAAACTGTGTGGGGCTTTAAATAATTCATGGAATAAAATGTTTATGAAACTTCTCAGGCCCGCTCCCGCTAGATAATCTGCACATTCACAAAGTCAAGGGCCCACATGAGAGACGGTCTTCATCGCCGGCTGTCACAGTCTTGCGTCAAACGGGGCGAGCTGGTCACGCGAACATTTAAACACGGTTAGCATGGTTCTCCTTTTTGTATTACTCGTTTGACACAAGCAGCTTGTGTCAAAGTGTTCCGCCACAAGCAGCTTTCCGGAGTGATTTAAAGGTGGGAAAGATCCTCTCCAGCGTCTGAGCGCAGAACCACCCTCCCTCCCCAGCCGCCAGCAGCTCTCCCGCTGAGACTCATGGAGATATCGCCACGCCGGCCGCGATACTGTCCCCTTCCACGCTTAATCAACGGCGCTGACCTTTGCACAGGCAGAACCCCTTGCTGGGTGATTAAAGCCCAGCCTCGGCACGGGTTGTTTGGGAGCGCCCCGATAAAACAAAGGTGTCCGGACCAGATGGGACGGCGAGGGAAGGAGGGCTTTCCCACGGCACGCCACCGTCCTCCTGCACGCTTCTTGTGATTTCCACACGGGGTGAGAAATGAGAAAACAAAAGGGGAGAGGCAAATACTGATCAGACGGGGGGGGGCGGCGGCGATGGGGGGGTAGGGGATCGTTGACGGGATTGTGGGCCCGTGTGCCGCAGTCGGCCCAGTTGTAATTCACGCTTCATTTCTGTTAAACCTCGAGATAATCCTGCAGAGCCTTTCCCTGGCCCACGTCCAAAGTGCTCTGTGGAGAGAGAGAGAAGAGAGGGGAGGGAGAAAGGAAGAAAGGAAGGAAGGCAGACGAAATACAAGTGGTGGATGAATGCTAGCGAAGGAGTGTCACTGAGGTGAAAGATTTATAATGGAAATGGTAAAAAGTCCCTCGTAAATCAAGGCGAAAGGCTTTCAGGTAGGAGGGCTGGCATTTATGCAAGCGGGGAGAAAAGTGAACGAGCGAGGAAGAGCGGGGGGGAAAGAGAGAGAGAGAGAGAGAGAGAGAAGGAGAGAGAGGAAGGGGTGGTGAACAATGAGTTGTGTTGCGTACACGAGCAGCCATTAGTTCTAGATACTGGAGTAATCACAGAGGGGTAGATAGAAGAACAGAGGGTTGTAACTATATCTTCATTCATTTATGTGTTGCAGTTTTGTGGTCACCGTTAAAATAAAAAAAGAAGACATCTGCCAACTTACAATCGCAATTGTGCGCTCGCCAAAGAATTTCACTGCTACACCGCTACGTATGTTTTGATAATGCATTATTTTTTTGCCTTTTAAAGCTTGGAAACACATTTCCCCATACGGTCATCCCTCCTCAAACCACCAAGTGGGAAGGGACGCGTTCTAACTAATCCCTACTGCAGCCAACGTCCATCCATCTGGGTTTTGGGAAACCCCTCCACTTAGCTCTTTTTAAAGGGGTTAGAAAAAAGCTTTGCATGTACTCACAGATGGCTGTAAAAACTAAATGTAAGAGTTGTGTAGATGTGGCATACTTTACTTTATTGGTTCCTCAAAGCACACCTGAACACAACACATTTTCCCCACAATTTCATTTGAGCAGTCAACAAAGTCTTAGGAGGTAGTTGGACAAATGGACACATTGTCTTATTCCATTGTCTTATTGACAAGTAAATAGAACACTGTATTTACACTATACTATCATAAAAATCTGCATAATCTTGATAACTGCAAATATTCGAGTAGATGCAGTATATTCAGACAAACGTGGAAAAAAGACACAAACCCCACCATTCCCCAAGTAATCTTACAAAGCCTTCCAGACAGGATTTATGGAAATATTCTTCTTAACATCCTTCTGATTCCTCCCACTTCACTCCAGACACAGACCTGTCTAATTATATTAATGAAAGCTGCTGACAGACAAAAAAATGCTGCCTGAGTAAAGACTACAGACGCCACATTCTCTACTCCCTCACATCCCTGACGTGCTGTCCTGAGAGGTTAAAGCTTGCCGTCCGATACCTCGCAGACGTCTAATTTGTCAGCCGCATGTCTTGCGGTTTTGTCGTCTTTGGCCTCTGACGGTTCTGGCAGTTGGTGTCAGAGCACGGAGAAGTGCCATTTTAAGGCAAACGGCAAGATTCCAAATCTTGCCGTTTGCCTTAAAATGATGATAATTAAGGGAGTCGGTGTGGGCTGCAGATGACAAAAAAACGCTAGTAATGTGTGTGTTTTTTTAAGCCATCTAAGGCCACAGCCTTCGATGGCTGCCTCTATCTTTAGGATAGTCGTCTGTGTTTACTGCACTTCCACGAAGTTCTAATAAATACAATTAGGTAATTGACCTAATTGTAGTCCAAAGGGAGTACAGTTAAGAGTTTTAGGCATCTTGCTCAAGGACGCTTACAGGTTCTGAGCGAACGCACAACCCTTTCGGCGAGGAGTCCACCAACCTATCCTGCCCCTACCGACATGTCATTTCCCATCAAAAACAGCAGTTCTCGGACTGCATGCTGACACTTGGATGCAGATAAGTAAGCACTGACTTTGTGCAACAGAACAGCTCATTATGTACCCACAGAATGATTTGAATCTCGATCTCACGTGTGCCTGCGTCCTCTCATGACATCGTGACTTCAGCGGTGGACATAAACTCTTCTCTGACATTGTGTATCCCTTATTTGTCATGTTGTCTTTACAATACACACACTCCAATGAAATTATTCTAGTTTACCATCAATATTCCTCAGTATTTTCACTGCCAATGCCACAAAGTCATGTTTAAAACATGGCTGCTTCCCTCAGCAGTGCAGGCCAGCTGTAAATACTTAAATAAAATACATAGGGGCTTTGTTGTGGTTGCCTCTGATGCTGAAGTGTGTGTGTGTGTCTGCAAGGCACACAGTCATTAAATCATAGCCTTCTCCCATAAGCTGCTCTTTAGACCCAATAATTGATGCAGGTGCTGTGCTTTAATAAGAAGGAAAATGTATGTTTCTCACTTGTAAAGCCTTAATAAACACCTGCCTAATTTTAGATGTATAAGGAGATATTCTTGCCTCTGTGTGGAGATGGCTTTGAAAATGTCAATTGTAACCTCTTGTTGCTGAGGTGGAGCGTACAGTTTGGTTGTATATTCCTTCTTTCTCCTGGTCTTCAGCTTTGACGGTGCACATTTGTTGTTTCTAATTGATAAAAAGGGCCATTGTTTGCTAGCAGATTTCGATTTATCTTTTTAAAGGGATATTGAACTTTTGTAACCTTTGTATAACTTCCTAATGTCAGATCCATGCTGAAATAATCCTTTTGGTTATGTTTCCTCAGTGTTTTTTGCCTTCACTTACTTCCATTGTTTCTAAAAGGTGTACCCCTAAAAAGTGTCAGCTAGTATTATGTACTACACTGTACAGTTTTGTCTATAAAGTCAAAATTGTTGATGTGTTTGGAGTTTTAATTTGAAAAATAAACTTTCTGCATATCTTACATGGAAAACAGTGCAACAGGTGAATTTCCAGACTTGAGAACACACGCTTAATTAGCACAATACTACTACACATGTTTATAACTTGTTTAATGTCAAAGTAAAACTCGGCTTTTAGAAAAAAAAATATGAAAAATAAAACATAAAATAAGCCCCAGCCTGCAGCGCTGACAGCTGGCTGGGATGGGAGTGTGCGTTGCAAGACTGAGCCCAAACGCCCCTGACCGCAAGAACAAACTTGTTAGCAGGAAAAGTCTCCCCTTGGATGGCTGCCAGAGAAAACCGAGAGGATAGAGGAGGGTGTGACGGAGAGGGAGGGCTGGATATCGCTCAGCTGCAGAGAGAGAGAGAGAGAGAGAGCGAGACGGAGAGAGAGAGAGCAGTGGGGCTAAAGCTAATCCACTTATTAAAGCAACAACTGCAAGCCTGAAACCCGCAGCAGATATTAATACCTAATCATGAGTTAATTAAAGGAGGGTTAGTTAGCGCCTAATCTGCTGCGATGGGGCGCGATAGTGGCAGGGAGCAAAAGAATGTCCTGCGGGGGGGGGGTGTCCGAGAGATGTGTGATGAGGGTGGAGCGGGGGGGTGTCTCAGATCCCCGGCTAGCGCTAATGCTAAGTGTGCTAACACTAGCTCTGTGGACCGGTGATATAATTGACTCTAAGGTGCCACGATTGCACTTGAAGGCGAAACATGTTAGCACCCCTGGGTGTTTCCGGGTGGTAATATCAACGTGCCACTCTGCTATGAGGCGCTGCTGTTCGCATCGGACCATTGGATTGGCCCTCCTTGTGAACGTGATACACAGAGGAACATCCAATCACAGGCCCACATTCAAAAGATACTGCAAGAACAGTACAATAATATGTGTAATATAAAAAACAGTAATATAAAATGTGGAATTACTGGGTGACCTAATGGCCACCATCTGTCAAATGTGACGTAACCTACAGCATATTTATGGAGTGAGTCTAGTTAATAATGCTTCATGTAGTGCTTTTAGAAAATCTATTCTGTAAAAATACCCTGGCCAGAATGGGATGTCTTGAAGTGCTCACTAGATCGCACGGATTCTACACACTACATCCTCAGGGTAAGTTAACAGTTTATTTTTAGCGATGCACATTATTCTATTTATTTCTAGGTTCTCATGATATACAATAGAACAAGTCCACAAAGTGACTAAAGACTCTACCGCCGCATGTTAGCATACGTATACAGTCAAGCGCTAACTTCACTCTCCTAGGAGCTCCTGAGGCCTTCGTCTGACTGAGGAATGTGCCTGCCCTCTCGCGTTGCAGGTGATGGCTTCAACTGTCACTTTCACCTCGTCCCGGGGAAGCTCGCGGCACAAGTGTTTGTTCGTGTGTGTGTGTGTGTGTTTGTGTGTGTGTGTGTGTGTGTGGCATATATCCATATATGGCATGGAGAAAGTCTTAGGAAAATTGAAACAAACAAACAACAACAAATAAAAAAGTGTGTGTGCGAGATACAAGTATTGAAGTCGTTCATAATTCCTCCTCCCTCTCTCCCTCCCTCCCTCCCTCCCTCCCTCTCTCTGCTGGAGGTGTGTACCTTAGGCTTCCCCCTATCTCACCCTATCTCCCCCTTGTGGTGCAAAACCCCTCCATTTGCACACACAGGGAAACGCACACGCGCGCACGCACACAGCATACATGGAATTACCCATCATGCAACAGTCGTCCGACCTTTCCAGGACCTCGGAGGTGACAGTAATCCAGCTTCTGTTGGAGATGGACTCACAAATCAATATCCCATTCAAAAACTGCCATTGTTATGACATTCCTTTTATTGAATAAAATAACAACAGCTCTGCAATGGTAGCATGTTAGCATGTATTTCCTTCCTCTCAAGACAAATCCTTGCGCTGTTTCCCCAAAAACAAAGTTCCCTGAACCTTATCTACCGACGTGTAAGCTGTCCGAGCCAGCCCACGCAAGTGATGGGAGGTCGGGAAAGGAGGAAGATGTTAAGCCTGGAGGAAAAAATGAAAGAAAAATTGGAGAGAGGGATGAGCGAGAGAGAGAGAGAGAGAGATGGGAGGGGGAGAGAGACAGAGAGAGAGATGGGGGAGGAAGTTTGGCTCTGGCAGAGGGAGGTGACGGGGTCAGGAAGCCCACGTCGCCGAGGAGGGAGAAGGGGTAGTGAACAAGAGAGTAAACAGATGTAAATGTCTTGATGGCAGCCGTTGGCACTCTTCCAAGAGGCGTTGCTTTCTCCCCCCCACAACCCCCCGCCTCTCTTCTCTCTCTCTCTGTCTCTTCATTTCTCTATTATGCCTCCCTCCTTTTCTCTCTCTCTCTCTGTCATCACGGTGAATACATCTGCGCTGTTAATTACCGGTGTAGACACGCCACGCTCCACCTGAGGTCAAAGGGCACGCCGGGAACCGGTTTGTGCATAAATTCCAGTCAGACATTCAACAGTGTATACTGTGGTCAGCGTACGGTAGGGAGGCGTCTCATTTCAGCCGTCGGACATTTGCCTACGTAGAGTTGTTGGCCTTCTGCTTAACCCCCGTCCCCTCCCGGTGGAGCCAGAGTCAGAGTCAGAACATTAATGACGCTTCACTGTGTGCGTCGATTGATATTAATTTGTGGCGCTGGATTAGCACCGGCGCTAGTAGCCCGAGCTAAGCTAGGAGGAAGTTAGCCCGGCGGTGTCCGGGAGCCGGGGGCTAATTAGTTCTGTCTGTCTGAAAACATCCATCTTCTCACAGGCCTCTGATGCTGAGGGAATACCCCCACCCCCTTCCCTCTACTCTCTAAATAAATTGCTCTTTATTAGTCTAACATTCAGGTTATTGCCTATGACATAATGAGACACTCCTGGTCAGGGCCTGCATAATTGATTGTTTTTTCTTTGTGCGTGTGTGTGTGTGTTTGAGAGAGGGGGACTTGTTGTTATCTGGGCAGGGATTAGGGGCCTGTAGAGAGGATTGTCCGCTGGTACCGATGAAGGCAAAGAATAACAACATATAATCATAATATTAACAATAATAATAGTAATAGTAATTATTATTATTATTAT
>JAOEHI010004145.1:0-10237 GCA_025447815.1 Percopsis transmontana | reverse complement strand
CCCCCCCCCCCCCCCCCCCCCCCCCCCCCCCCCCCCCCCCCCCCCCCCCCCCCCCCCCCCCCCCCCCCCCCAAAGGCTCATCTTTTAAAAGAAGAATTCCTCCCAGCTTTAGCCAAACAGCCTTATAAACGTCAAGTGGGATTCTGGCGGTGTTTATCTCCAACGTCACATAGGGACAAAAATATGTCTTTTTGTCGGATATTAATAGCAAACCTAGTTCCTGGCAAATTAAACAGGAGTGTCATCTGTCTCAATAGTGACTAGACACACTTTTAACAACTTTCCCTACATGTTTACCATGGAAAGGAAATTTAAAAAAGGACATAAAAGTTGGCTTTCCACAGTTAGTTATATTTGCCAAAACATTGAATACATTCTAATAGCTGTTTGTTTAACGGTTTAATGGTTTCTATTATCAGCAAAGATCATGACTTATACAGACTTTGTGTGTCCCTCTTGTTTTTGGGTTTCCGTTCTAATGATGCTGTCATCTGACATTGACTGTTGTTCGCGTACGCCTTAGACTTTCCCACCCACATTAATAACCTGCACTGTTCAACATCACATTTCAATGTAACCTTTTCGGTGTTCCCACCCGCCTCCTGCCTGCCTCCAACGATTTTGCCATTATTCTGCTGCCAGTGTTTCCAGGAAGGGGTGCATAATGGATCAGATTGACTTGCTGTCCAATTCATGATTATCTGAACATAGCTACAGGCACAGCGCTATGGATCATGTTTCATGAGACTTATTGCTTTAATGAAGAATCTAATGATTGTTGCCAAAATTACACAGTGACAATGTATAACCTGAGCCTGTGCTAAGTCTAATGTCTGTCGATGGAATAGGCTAAAGCCATGCTCCTTGATTTTGTTATACTGTAGCGCATCCAGAACCACAGATTTCCTCCCCAGCTCACTGTTTACGGGACTTTAAAGGGGATAGGGGAGGGGTAGAGAATGATTAGAGGCAAGGCGCTGTGTAGGGGAGGAGTAGAGAGGAGTGTCAGACAGTTTTGAAACACTGGTTTTAACCACGAAATTAATTCCAGGCAATATATTTGACCATCCTGATTTTACAAGCGCCACGATTTGCTCTGCTTATCAGTCTCCATGCAATGCCAATGGGTGTCAGTCAAATCCTCCAAACAAGACCCACGTGAGGATGATTTTACCATCACGAGCACTTCATTGCTGTCGGCAGCCACTGAACTACGCACATGGACATCGATGACGGGTCATGGTTCTGTATGGTTCTACCAGGCTAGGATGAGATTAAAAATTGAGAAATATGTGGCTTTAATAGGTTTGCCAACCACAACTAAACCAAAGAAAAACAAGAATATAAAACATCTGTACATATGTAATGTAAGATAATGTATACACTTCATTATTTTATTAATTATACTAGATTACAAATAACCAAAATACTAGTTCAAAATGTTTAAATAATCTTGCGCTCCTTACAAAAAAGCATCTCGCAATGGGGTAGTCCCAACACTGCCAGTGTTAGCCTACAGTTGGTGGAGAGATCCTCTCATTAACGTTTCTTTCTCTTTGCTTAAGTCTGGTTAATCATTGCATTATGCTAACAGGATGTAGTTACTAAACAAGAATCTGTGTACCAGATTCATAATTGAAGTCTTCAAACAGAAAGGGCTTAGGAAAGACTTTCTATCTTGGGGTTTTAATATTCAAATAGGGACAGCCCACATCTAAAAAGCTCAATCGGCTTGCATAGCAGGGAGATAGATTCTCAGATGCCCTGCTCAGATCCAATGTTTACCAGATTTGTGTTAACCTAACTTTTAATCAGCACATCTAAAAATGAGAGTACAAATTAATTATGCAGATTCTTCTTTTTTTTGTATCTGTGTGAATGTGTGTTTGGCGTGCTTCTGTGGTGTGTGCATTCAGTTTGTGTGATGAGTTTTCTGTGCGTGTGTGTGTGAACTTGTCTTAACACTGAATGTGTGCGTGCGCGCCCATTACATGTGTGGGTGTGTGTGGGTGGTATGTGCATCTGCATTCTGTGTGTGTGTTTATGCGTCACCTCCAGTCTGTCGGTCCTCATGAGCTTCTGCGCAGCAGCAGCAGCAGCAGCAGCAGCGGGTACGGGGACATTGGGGTTGCTGGTGACCAGGACGGGAGCGCTGGGCAGCATGTCAGCAGGCATCAGGCCGGGAGACACGGGGCCCAGGTAGGGGTTATACGCACTGGCGTTGGTGGCCAGACCGGGCGTGACCGAGAACATGGGCTGGGGAGGGATGCAGAATACACATTGCATTACTGCTCTCTTCAAAGTGGGGGTACAGACCCCGCAAGATTATGTCAACATTTTGTGTAAACTTTGGTCCCAATTATTTTTAGTACAGTTTAATAAAAAATAAAATGTCCATACATTTCCTGGCGTTTAGCTGCATTATAACACATAGGGGTCTGGTCACTATTCAACAAGCACTGCTATAGAAAACAGTACATAGCACATCATGCATGTAAACTGCCCTGTACATCCATTTAGAATTCCTCTAGAATAAATGCTGGCGGCTCCTCCAAAATTTCAACAAACTTAGATATTTTTATACAGAGATGGTATTATACCTCATATGTGATTATACTGTATATTTGACCTGTCTCTAAACCCTTATTTTCCATTGAATGTTGATTTGAAATGTACCTTTATCTTTTACACTTCTCTTTTTTGAAATATGATTATTACATTTGTGGTGTGAATATAAAAAATATTATAGAGTTGGTGGTAACAAGGTTTCTATATACTATATATATATACACAGTATATATATATAGTATATATAGTATATAAGTATATATATTGGAATTTATTGTGATTATTGTTAGAATTATTATTATTTAATTTTACATTTTTTGTTTGTAAATTTGTATTCTTTTACATGTGTTGTGTTTGTATGTGTTGTATAACTTTTCTGTGCTTTTGTTAGTGGTAGGTAAAATGCAAACACTATACAATGTTAAACAATATACAGTGCATATGGTGTGTGACAGTTTTACAAAGTCAACATTCTGTAACTACAACTATATTTGACAGTAACATTATCCATGAGTAAGTCTAAGAGTTCTGCTGGCTGGCTGATTCCTGTATGATTCTGACCTCAGCTCCAGTCTGGGATTTGTCTCATAAGGTTCTGTCAACACGACACAGTAAGAAAAATAGATCAGAGACAGCCGGGCCTGGATATAGCTACATTCCTCTAAAAGCTCCTTGATTCTCTGGAATGAATCGGCAATAATGGCATGGACATTAAAATTCATGGTTTACGTATTTAATGTAACCATCTGGAATAAATGTTACAAACGTGTCTAATGTTCTAGAATCTTAGCCTTTCAAGCAGGGATATGAACAGTTTGAGGTTAGAAGGATATTGCTATGATGTCATTGAAAAAACCCGCTGCCATTTTATAGGCTATGATGTCATCTTTTGACAGAAATTCAGTGACCTACTCCTTGTCTGAGAAGTAAGTATCCTTGTAGTGAGTCCTAATTGTGACATTACTGACCTAACAGTTGATGTCACATTTACCAAGCAATTGATTTATAAAATGACGGTCATATAACACAATCCCACAATGATGAGTTGTTGTGTTGTCAAAACGTAATTTTCACTGCTTTTGAAAAAGAAAGAAGTTGTCTATCTTCTGAACAATACCGTTGTGAACAATAATAATAATAATAATAATAATAAATACTAAAAATGTATATCAATAGCAAAATATCAATAGCAAAAAAACACTATAACCACTACAAAAACAAGCAATATTAGGAACACTCAATTTGTAATGCAATAATTGATTTGTTTGTGTGTGAGAGTGTTTCCAAAACACATTGATTGGCCTACATGAGGGCAAAGAGTTGTATTTAATAAGTTGTAGAAAGAAAATCCCTTAAGGAAAAGAAAAGAAAGTGACTTGCCCATAATAGAGCATTTGTGGCCACAGCAAGGATGCCTTTTTTATTATTAATATCAGCACTTTAAAAGACAAGAATGGAGAGTGTTGTGAGAGACAGCGACGTCTTGGAGCTGACGGCTGCTGAATGCTAACCTGAGATGAGTCGTCGGCTGGCGTTGACGCTAATACTAAAAAGCACCATAAGCACTCAGATGTAATGGACGCTAATCACCCTGCACACAGGTCCATGCGTGAAATGAAAATGCTCTCCTATGTTTGACATAAGAAAGGAGAGAAAAATACAGAGAAAGAGAGTGAGAGGGCAGAGAGTCACACTTAGGAGATGCTATGCTAAAATGTTATTTGACTGCTAAGGTGGTCTTTGCAAGCTGCAGTAGAGTTTAAAATGACCATGATCTCGCTTATTCACGGCTCACTTCATGTTCAGGCTGCAATTGCTTTGTAAATTATTAAGTCTAAATTGCCTTTCATATTTATACCTTTATAAGCTACTGGGGCCTCACGTTGCTGTCAGCCCAGCCTTACCTCTCGGTGCCTGTGTCTGACCTAGTGTAGAACCACTAGACAGCCTATTGCACTGTTAGGCTGCAGCTTGGACATGATTAGATGATTAGAAACAAAAATGATTAGAAACATGCAACACCATCTGTTACATTTCTGGGAATATTATGTACAGCATATTTAAGTTGATTATATTTTATCCTCCTGCTCTTTGACTCAATCCCATGAACAAAGCTACATTACACTACGCTGTGTTTTTCAAAACACAATTGCAATTGCATTTGTGACCAGAGGGGCCGCCAACGTGCCCCATTAGCATTTTCAATTGTGAATCCCATCAAGGGGGCTTCTGCTCACTTGACTTGCTTTGTGATGCAGGTCTGAAGCCATCGTTTTCCTATCTTCTCCCCTCTAAGTACCTGTCTCTCCACCTGTTCATTTATCTCCTTTCTTCCTCTGCTCTCGGCCCTTCTCTGTCACCTTCTCTCTCTGCTCCCAGCCTCTCCGTGACACAGACAGAGAGGGAGGCTTCGCAGTCCTATTGCTTCTGTTCTCCTTGAAACCCTTTAATGTCTCTCTCTCTACTTCTCAATGGGCCCCTCCACTCACTCACCTCAGATCAGTGGTATAAGCCATTACCATTACCTTTGTGTGTGCGTGTGTGTGTGTGTGTGTGTGCGCGTGTGTGTGTGTGTGCGTGTGTGTGTGCGCGTGTGTGTGTGTGTGCGTGCGTACATGTAATCCTAAGCCTGCAGAACAGAAAGCATGTTTTGATAATGCGAGGCACATTCCCCATGCCCCGCAGCTCTACTGTCCTGCCTCAGACATACAGTAGAGGAGCTATAGGCAAGCCTACTGTAGCCGAGTGGCAGGCCATTGTAAGGATGTATGGTCCCCCGTGCTGACCAGGGAAGATTTATGAGCTGCTTGGCTGGAGATCCACACATCACCTTGAAGATCCTTGGAGCACGCAGCTTGGACACAATGCAGTTTCTGTTCTGTGTGTGGATCTATTTGTTTGTAGGTGTTAGGGGCGCGCATGGGTGTGCGTGCGCGCGCTCGCGTGTGTGTGTGAGCGCGCCCTCTTACCACTGGCTGCAGCTGTGTGCCAGGCATCATGGCGTTGGCCAGCTGCATCTGCTGGGCCAGCATGGCCATGTTCTTCTGCTGGATCAGGTTGTTCCTGCCGTTGATCTCCAGCTGGGTCTTTAGGTGGGGGGGAGGGTGCAGGTATTTACAATTCTCCCTGGAGCAGCGGCCCTGAAGAGGAGGGAAAACAGAGAGTGGCATTTAGGGAGGAGGGATTTCCGAATAGCGGTGCTCACTGTGAGGGAGTAATGAGGCCCGACCCCAGGGACTGGCCTCCCATTTAGGAGACGCTGACCCAACGTCTCCGACAGCAGTCCGTTCTATGCAAGACAGATCAACTCTCCTCTCTCTCCCCCCTGGGAGCCTAAAGCCCCGCCCCTCCCTGCTTTTCCCTTTCTTCTGCCCGGTCCCCACAAGTCACAAATGAGCACCAAGAGCCCATAGATAAAAAGGATTAGCCCTCTATCTGCTACGGCTACAACTGATTACAATACACCGAGTGAGACACAGAGAAGGAAACGGAAGAATGAGAGAGGCAGAGAGGCAGACAAGTGGCCAGTAAGCCATTCAAAGTATGCAGATAGGTCCGAACGCTGAACATGAAGCGTTCATTAATGCTGCAGCGTTGAGACAGACAGTGTTCTACATCGTTACGGGAGACGAGGAGTTGACGCGTGATGGAAGGCTTGTCCTACAGACTCACTACAGAAATCCACACATTCATCATTCATGCAAACTCACATACACACATCTATGCAAACAGAAACGCACCCCCCCCCCCCCAGGTGCTTCACCCAGTGTCCCCCCCGTGTCTACTGTGTGATGTGTGTCTTGGCTCTGGGGGTGATCACATTCATCCGGCAGTCGGCGAGCCTTGGGGAAGAAGGCGGGAATATAATTTACACCCTCATAATGCCTGCTCCGCTGAACACTCCAGACAGGCGTAATATCTACAATACCTCCTCCTCTTCCCTACTCGCCTTTTCCCCTTCATTTCTTCCTGGCCGAGAGCTGATATGTGCTCCCTTCATCGTGAATACAGAGCAGCAGAGGCACCGAGGTGCTGGTCTAGCCTTTTCCTGCGCACCTTGCGTGTAAAGGATGTGTGGGTGAGAAGGCAACAGAAATATACCGCTGGCGCTCCCCACCTCCTCCTCTATTGTAGCGTCAGGATGTCACCTCCTCCAGCTCCCACACTCATTGTTGGGGTTTTCTGAGGCTGGGGACACTGCTTACCTTGGAGAGATGAAACCGCCCACTATGGCTAACACAGGAGTACTGTAACACACACGCAAATACAACACTCTTCCTCCCTCTGTGCTCTCCTCTCCTCTCCTCTCCTCTCCTCTCCTTGTGCTCCTGCTAACCCACTCTGGCACTATTTTCTTATTACAGTCTGTTCTGCCTAGCTACAGCAAGAAAGATAATTTGCATTGGCAAGCAGCAGAACATTGAGCTCCTTCAGCGTTTTTATTGGCTGGGGGAAGAGCGCAGTAGCAGTCCCCAGACACTGATAGGCCCAGAGGCAGATATTGACAAAGTTAGTGGCCAGCCCCCTTTGTGTGGCTCCCATTATTGATCAGGGCTAATTGGTTAATGTCTCTTGATTTTCAGGGCACATCCCCTCTGGCTGTGCGTGTGTGTGTGTGTGTGTGTGTGTGTGCGTGTGTGTGTGCGTGTGTGTGCGTGTGTGCGTGTGTGCGTGTGTGTGTGTGTGTGTGGGCTCATGTACTATCCGAGTGTGTGGTGGTGGTGGTGTGTCGTTGCTCATGTGTCCATGTGTGCATGATTGCGTTCTGCAAATTAACTAAGAATCAAATCTAAATCTAAATGAACCATTTACCATAAAAAAAACTAGCAAAATAATCACTGCCATGACAAAATACATAAATTATTATTACAGTTGACTCATCTGCAGACCAATCATGAGTGAATGCTTGCAAAATAAATCTTTTTAAGGACAAACCATCAGCGTATTTGAAATAGGGCCTAGTGCTGAATAACCTGGGGGTTGCATTTTGCATTTCATTTTGTTCAAATAACGTTTTGTAATCAAACTTGACAAATAAAACATGCAGTCAGCATACTGTATTATGAACAGCTGAGAGCATAATAAATGCTTTTTTGTCTTCTCAAAAGTGAAGCTGTAGAGAAATTGAACTAGAATCGTACAGAACCGATAAAGAAAAGAACAATTATAATCAGGGTGGTGGTGCTGCCAGGAGATTCTTGCTTTCATGCTTTTTACTTCATCCTCTTTGAAAGGGCAGGGTCAATGCTACAAACTTAAAGGTTTCCCCTCTCAATCCCCAGGAGACCTGAGGAATACTCAGAATCTCCCCCTGTGGTTTTTTGGGAAATTTTTATTGGAAAAAACTGTGGCGCACGGCTAAAAGATGGTCTTGTTATCAAAGCCGCAAGCCACAACTCATTTGCTTATATACTGTATGTCTTTCTTTACAATATCATGTTTGTGACTTGCCGACATACAAACTGAGCATCCTGCTATCAATATTTCCAACTGCCGGCGAGCTCTAAATTAGAACTGCAAATACGGCTTCCACTAACACATCACTTCAGGTGGATGTCTGGGGTGAGCACTTGATGCTCTTACCTCGAGCAGGCTGTTGAAAGCTTCTAAGAATAAAGTCAAAGTCTGTAGGTTCCTGTGTTACCTCACGGCACAAATTAAATAGTGAGTCCTAAAGAAGTATCGCGGTTTAATGAATGATTTAATTATTTGGTGGCAAGCATGTGCCTTGCCAATAGAGTGTCAACGCTGGAAGACAACCCATGAAAGGTATCTCAGAATGAGTATATGTACCAAGCTGCTTGCACAAGCACACGGACGTGTCCACGTCATTCTGTTTGTATTCTGTATGTATCTGTGGATGTTAATGCACCCCTGCTGGTGTCTGAACACCACCTGAGCCATATGATAGCCCGAGGACTCTACCTGTTCTGCAATGCTAATGTGCTGTCTCCCCTCCTAGCTCTTTTCCTCATGCTGTCTAAGCAGTGGCAGCGCAGCATAGTGGTAAATGTGTCTGATCCCAAGCACTGCTCCCCTCTGTGATTACCGGAGATGACTCAGGTTGACTTTGTTCCATCTTCACCTGTCAGTCAGTGCTCCTCTGAGATGCTAATGTACTACCAGCTGGATCAGTCTTCCATCTCTTAAGTAATAAGAGTAAATGTCTAGCTGAGCTCTGTCTGTTCTTGTTGTCTGCTAAATACTGTAAATGTAAACGTTGTACACTAAACAAATTAGATCCAGCTCTCCATTGGAGACATGGTACTGATGTCTTGTTTTGGCTAAGAGCCATCATGTAGCCTTATGCTAGGTCCCATCAATACTGAGCCTTATATTCCAGCCTTAAGTACTTTTGCCAAGTTTTGGACGAGGCATGGAAGACATTAGTGAAACCAATCGTTTTATCATGTAACTCCTCAAGTCACTTCACATGATAGATATAACTGAAGAAAATGCACAGTGTTTCCAAGTTCCTTATGCAAGTAAAGGTGATTGATAATCATACAGTATACAGCGTGGGATACTTTACCCCAGCATATTATAAAACTTCATAAATATTCAATAGGTGCATTCTGTCTAGACAGAACAGAATTGCAGTCTCATATTGTTCCAAAAGTAAAGTCCAATCACGGAAACATGGTGCAAAGAGAACACATAGTGGAATAATAACTCAAGTAATTATTTTTTGACATTTTACATACAGTAATTAACTGAAATGGTAGACATTGCTCATACTGCATGTTTGCATGCATTTCATAAGGCACAAAGTCAAATTTTTTATTTAATTTTACTCAAAGAAATTATGAATTTCTTTCTAAATCTATTGCAGACTTTTATAGTTTTTATTTATTGTTAATGTCAGGACACACACACACACACACACACACACACACACACACACACACACACACACACACAGCACATGACACAAACAAACAGGCACTCCCCAGTATGCATCCTAACCTTGAGGTACTTTAATTACCACTGCGGCATTTTCACTGCAGTGTCAGGTATCAGTATGACACACTGGGTCAGTTACGACCAAGGCTCCAACCAGGTTTTAATCAGCAGCCCATAACACTTTGTGGCCTGGACTTCACAGATAGTGTCAAGTCAGTCTGGACTCCCCCTGTAGAAACACTCCATCAGGTGGGTGGGCAGTAAATGACTGCCTAGATAAATAATAATTAACATTGCAAATATTAATTATTATGAATGATTGAGCGTGTGTGCAAATGTCATCCTAACGAATGTGTCGCTAAACTTAAAGTAAGAAACTAAAGACATAAAACTGAACCTGTTGCCTTCAATATGCATGATACTGTACAAATAGCCTCACTGCTTCATGAGTCTGTGGTGAGAATGGGTTATCCCTTGAGAAGCTCACAAGCATGCTAAAATATAGGGCAATTTTTCTGATGGTAACTTCCGATATATAGACCTATGACTGGAAGCCCTTTTTCCCCACTGTCCTTCTCTTTATGACCTCATTAAGTGTCAACATCTATCTCATTTATGACACCACTGAATTGCAAAAATATCCATGGGTGGCATATTATTTTTAGTATGTCCAAATTTCTCACAGGCGCCCAGGGTACAAGCGGCTGAAATGGGTTTCCTCAGGAGGGTGGCTGGCGTCTCCCTTAGAGATAGGGTGAGAAGCTCA
>JAOEHI010004144.1:8577-37998 GCA_025447815.1 Percopsis transmontana | reverse complement strand
CTACCACTTTAAGCTAGAATGGTTACTATATAAAGGTTTATTAAAATGTACTATTGCTAAACAGCTTTATTGATTAACATTTGCTAAATATATGCAAGCATAATATTCAGAATTTCTAACAAGACTCAGAGAAAGTGTGTTTACAAATGTGAGAACACTAGCCTATTCATTTTTCTCTAACACAATGTGCATTTATTTTATTTTTATAGAGTAGTATCAGTTATTTTGTAAGTTCAAACACTCTTAGCTCTACGGTTATTTAACCGTTTTATGAGACTATGAAATACAGTAATTGTGTTGTTGTCATTCTTAGTTCCCATTCGGTATGCATTGAAATTATATCTAAATGTATTGAATAAAGTTCTAAACACATTTGTAACCATGCCTAGTTATAATATATTACTCATGTTCACGTTATTTTTATTCTTTACATGTGTAAATAGGTAAAATTTAAGAATTTGTGTAAATTTAGACTATGCGGTTTCCCACCGGCAAGTTGTTGCCGAGTATAAAACCTACATTTTCACTAACATAACCAACATGAAATGAAAAAATTCATACATATATGTTAGGGAGGTCTAATGAGTGAAATGCATGCACTTATTTTGCAGGGACAAATTTGGGATTAAACGGGTTAAAAGCAGCTATGTACTTTCATGTAGGGGAGAGCAGTGCGTCATGATTTAAGGTGAGGTGAATGCATCATCAATAAGATAAATCCAAATATATTTTCATGACCACTAAAATTATTTTCCAAAAAAAACCTGTGAGACCCAGGTTTTATTCCCAAACGAAGCATGTATATAGCAAGCAAAGCAAAACAAAAGATACTGTAAATTACTTAATCACATGCATATTAAAACATAGGACAGCTTTTAAAGGCAAATGACAAAAATATGATTTTATTATTGTAAATTGAATGTGCAAACATGAAATAATGTTTTTAAGTGCACACAATTGTTTTCAGAGAACAATGAATGTTTTAAAACTTTCACAATTTTTATAAATAAAGTGCAAATAACTAAATAAAACCACCCGTGTCCAAGGAAGTATGCCCTGAGGCCCCCTTTTGGGCCCTGGTCATCTGTAAACATCCAGGTCAAAGGACAGGTAAGATGTCGGCTGAGTATATCCGAATTGATGCAAACTTCTAGCTTGCATAAGAACATACTACAGTAACGATCGGGTGGAGAAATAAAGAGTGAACGCTATGCACTAAGATGTATTCACGACAACAGAACGTTGTTGGCACTGACAGTTCTACTCTTTGGTGAAATGGGAACAACATAGAAAAGAGAAACTAAAATCGATCCTATTAACACTAGAATCCGTCTTCAGAAACAAGACGTAGTGTCAGTACTATTGATATTTTGCTATTGTTCTGCCCACCCCAAGGGCTATACATCGATACTACGTGTGGGGGGGAGAAAGCCTTTTTCCCTATTGACGGCCATTAGAAAACAAGTGCCTCTTAAACTAATATGAACATTGCTTAACGCCACACAAGTTCTAAAACATATTGTGAAATGTAATGTGAGGGGTTTTGATTATTTTGAAGTTTCCTAAAGCTTGTTTTTCTTGCAGCTCAGTCTCATGTGACTGGCTGATTAGATATTTGTTTAAAAAGTAGTTGAAAAGGTGTACTTAATGAAGTGGCCGGTGAGTGTAATTAATATATCTATATATATTTATAATTCCCATATACCGTCTCTTATAATTCAATTTGAATGTATAACATACCAAGCCAAAATATTTCTAAGTCTGAAATACATTCTTTAATATTACCACCACCCACATTCGCTATATTATCATCATAATGCATTGTATCTGTATAACTACATTTTCACAACAAATACCTGGGCAACATGAGACCAAATGTTTGGAGAACCACTGTTTCCTTCATCATTTGAGTCTTTGGATCTAGACACTAGTGTCTTTACTGGTCATTGTCTCCCTCCATCTCAGCCTCTGCTGAAGCTGTGCCTTCCTGTTCTGGGTCTCCAGGAAGGGTGTCTGTAACTGTCTGGATGAGATCCTCAATCTGCTCCTCTGACAAACGCTCCTCACTTTCCTCTACCATCTGAGAGAACAAAGACATACTCAATAAAGTACTCAAGACACCATTCTGTGTTTTGTTCTCCTCTACGCACATGCAACCATAGATATAAAATCATTGGGGTTCCCTTTTCGATCTGACCAGTGCATGATTTACATTACAGTAGATCCTGACAATGCATTGCATTGCAGACCCGCGTGTGCTCTAAATTACAGATGGTCTCTTATCATGAGACTGTAAATAACAGTAGCCACTCACTAGTTGAATCTCCACCGCTGTCTGTGGCCTATGGTTCAGCAGCTGCAATTTCTCTGCCCTGATGAAATGACAAATTAGGGTTAGGTGTGTGAGAAAGTGTTTGTCGAATTTGTATTATTTATTTTTTGGCATTAAACAAAATGACACATATAAGCCATGTCTCACTAACTTAGTGAGTCTTTTTGGCATCATGGTGGTGAGGAACTCTTTGACAATCTCTGGGCTCTGCCTGCAGCAGGGAGTGCTTGACAGGTACTTTAGTGTCTGTAACCAGATGCACAGTGCAGTGACCTGAACACGTTATAAAAGTGTTACATGATACAATAGACAACTACTACTGGAAAAGACCCCCCACCTCGTACACGATGGTGTTGAGGTTCTGCTGTCCAGTGCTATGTTTGTTTTTCCCACTGTCCTTCCTCTGTTCCTTGAGATCTGTGAGGAGGCTGAACACCTGATATACACACGAGGAATTTACCGAGATGATACACCACACAGAGGCTAACTTACTGCATTATGCGATAGGTGATACAAACGGACAATAAAATAATGGGAACGAAACCGTACCTCAAAGTTACTGAGCATCGCAGCGTTGGCATCCTTCCTGAGAAGTAATTAAGGGACAAACAATTTTGTTCATGTGGGAATGTGCACTGTGGATCGTTAAGACCACAACGATCGTGGATCAGAATATACTATGGCAAAATTACCTACTATTATACATATAATCTATAATCGGCATATATACCAGTGTCAATAAATAAATCTAAAATTTATTAATTTTAACATAGAAACTTACACTTCCATTTTGGCAACGATTTCACATGGGTCCCTTTACAAAAGTGTCCGTGTAGGAAACGAATAACGTGTCATGGGTTCCAGCTCTAGTAATCATAGGACTCAGAAGCTGCCCTAGTACATATTTGACCAGACAAGCCAAAGTGAGATCTGCGTATACCACCAGATATATGACCGAAAGTATAACGACATATGGCGAATCCAGAGGTAAGCTTGAAAAATGCTTTGATTTTGTTACCTCAACCACGTGAATATGTGTGTTGTGGGTTGTTGTTTTAGCGACCATCTGGCAGCAGACTAACAAAGAAGGGCTTTTCAGTTATAGATAACGGGTGATTAGCAGCGATATACCATTTTTTACATTGTTTTACATTTGTTGTAGCTAATCAACTATGCATTTGTCTCTTTGTTGCGTCAGGGGAATAAACTTTGGGGTGGCCGGTTTGTGGGTGACACTGACCCTATCATGGAGAAGTTTAATGCATCCATCACCTATGACCAGAGGATGTGGGATGCGGACATCCGAGGGAGTAAGGCGTACGTAAAGGCACTGGAAAAGGCAAAACTGGTTACGACGGAGGAAATGAACAGAATTTTACAGGGCATGGATCAGGTCGGGTTAACAGTGAACACAACCTTTACATAACACTGCTATGTTGAGAAAATGACTCAGCAACTAGCCTACTAAATTGAATGCTTGTGTTACTACTAATAGTAACACAAGCATTTCAGATTACCACTGTATGCTTCTAAACTATTTCTAAACTCTTTCTGAGTTCTAAAGATCTATGTAATCTTTAATACATTTAGTACATTAAGAAGGCCTACATTTAGAAAATAAATAACAGTTAATAGTGGACGTGTTTAAGTCCACTATTGTGTGTGTGTGTGTGTGTGTGTGTGTGTGTGTGTGTGTGTCAGTCACATGGCCACTCCCTGGTTGTAGAGTGCATCTGGGTTATTGGTTGACAGCTGGAAATGTGCTAGTGCAGAATTCCTTGTCTATTCTGCAGTGTATGGTGGACAACAGTATGATCATGTGATGATACCAGCTGCTAAATAGTTCACCCTTTCACTCACAAACACAGGTGGACTCTACCTCTCAAACCCTTACTTTTCCAGTTTCATGGTAAATCTTACCTAATATCTTTTAAATCTAATGGTCAGGACATGTGATTCCGGTTGGCTATCAAACATTGTACACCTTTTAAAACGTTAGCAGAACGTTAGTATTCATTGCTTTTCTTCAGATCTCTGAAGAGTGGGCCAAAGGAGTGTTTGTTATCAAACCTGGAGATGAAGACATTCATACAGCCAATGAGCGCAGGCTAAAGGTAAGCTATGGTGTACAGAATTAATTTAGCAAGAGAATTAGAGAAGCCATTGTTCCATAGTTAATTGCTTATATTAAAAAATGAGTGGTCATTAATTGAACCAAGTAAGGGATAGTAATCTCAACCTAATATTGGCCAGTGGGACAGTAAATAAAAATAAAAATAAACAACATTTATATAAGGATTTAGGTATTTCCTGGTATGCTGGACAATGTTTTTTTGTTGTTGTCTTATTGTGTCAGGAGCTGATTGGTGATCCTGCAGGAAAGCTACACACCGGCAGAAGCCGAAATGACCAGGTTTGTCTGCTCAAGATTGTATAATAGCAGTAGTTTGTTAGTGGAAGAGTGTCCTACATACTTTTAGGTTATAATGTATTTAACTTGTTCTGTCAGGTTGTAACTGACATGAGACTATGGCTGCGGGATGCCATGTCAACGCTGAAGGAAAATGCCCTACAACTGATATCTACTATGGTGGAGCGTGCCGCAGTGTAAGGAGATTAGAACACATTTATTTACATTAGTTTTTGTTGTTTTGTTTGTGTGTTTTTTGTATTTACACACCTCTTATTTATTTCTGCATATTCTCTTACACGACACATACTGGTTATGTACGAAACGGCATATGTCATATCGTGACATTGTTATTTATAAATATGTCATTATTATACAGTATGTCGCATATCACGTCTCTATAACTTCAGAGAAATTGATGTCCTGTTTCCTGGTTACACCCACATGCAGAGGGCTCAACCAATCAGGTGGAGCCATTGGATTTTGAGGTAAGTGGTCTAAAGTGCCCTTCACCATAATGTTATTGTAAGTTTTATTGTATTCATGTCGGTCACCCTTTTATTTCCAAATGCTGATTGAGCTGTGCTTCAGTCACGCTGTGGCTCTGACCAGAGATGTGGATCGGCTTCAGGAGATTAAGAGGAGAGTCAATGTGTTGCCACTTGGCAGGTGTGCCACACACACACATGTTCACTGTCTCTTGTACAGGTGCGCCCACTATTTCTGTCGCACACATTGAAAACTGTAACCCATGCCATGCCTGTTTGCAGCGGCGCCATTGCTGGAACACCATTTGATATAGATAGGGAGTTGCTGTGTAAAGGTAAGGCCTCACTGTACTGCAGTGACTGCTCAGATCAACTTTTTGTGTGTTGTTACATGCTTCAAAATATATTTTCAATTTGAAGCAAAAAGGTACGCTCTTTGATTGGGTAGCCCAGACCCTACAATTTCTGCAGTCACATGCTGCTGAGGCACAGAAGTATATTAAGTTACAGGCTGTAGGGGGAGGAGCAGAGAGGAGCGCGAGGCACTAAGTGCTCTGGTGGGGGAGGGGCATGCAACGCTTGTTTGAGCCACAGGGCTAATTCTGGATGCCAATCAAGGAGTGAACCTCCTGTAAGACTGAAGAACAATATTGCGATTTGAAACTTTTTTGTTGGGAAATATAAAGGCCTTGCTCATGTTTCTCTTATCTGTTTTGCATTCCATACAATCCACTGAGACCTGCTGACAATAATGTAGCCAAGGAGTGTGGAAATATGATGTTTAAATGCTGACCTTGACAAGTTCACAAAAATACTTCTATTGAAGTAGTCAAAGCCCCTGTGACTGTCCATGGAAGTACGTAATTAGGGCGTGTGTATGAAGACAACTGTGTGTACGTTTCTCTTTCTTCAGAAGATAAATGGACATGCCTTATGTATAGCAATGTTCTCCTCCTAAACGCAGCTTTGCCAATAAAGAATTATGATATACTCCAGTGACCTGACCTGTGCTTTCCTGCTGAGGGGCAGAAGGATAGAGTGTCTGTCTCCATCAATTTCTGTGTTTGATTCTCCGTCCTCTAAATGTAGAGTTGGCGTTTGATGACATCAGCCTCAACAGCATGGATGCCACCGGCCAGAGGGACTTTGTTGGTATGGTAACCACACCTGACACAAAGATACAGTGGTTATCAGGGGCATGGTCCCAACCCCCAGAATGTTTTTTTTGGGGGGCCATGAGATTATTTTGAAATAATGTAGTATAGCGTAATACACTGATATATAGGACATGTGCTAATACATATCTTGAAAAATGTTTCCTGATTTTTGATGATTAATCTGTGTGTGTGTGTGTGTGTGTCTCCTAAGCTGAGTTCTTGTTCTGGGCCTCCTTGGGCCTCACTCACCTCAGTAAGATGGCAGAGGACTTGATGCTCTACAGCACCAAGGAGTTCTCCTTCCTCACACTCTCTGATGCCTACAGGTCTGTGTGTGTATTTTGATGTATAATATAGCAATTTTTTTTATTATTGCAGTCTCCTGTGCCCTCATAATGTCTTAATTTTCTCCCAAATTAATATTGTAACGTGTTGTGTGTTTTATATAGCACTGGCAGCAGTCTAATGCCCCAGAAGAAGAATGCTGACAGTCTGGAACTGATTAGGAGTAAAGCAGGTCGTGTTTTTGGCAGAGTAAGAAACAAACCTATCCACAGATGATCTATAATAAACTATCTCCGCAGACAAGTCAAGAAACTGTTTCCAGTACTAAATCAACGGTTTCTGTTTGTTTAGACAATATTGTTTAGACAATCTATAACACATTTTTGCTATTTGTATTTGCTTTGCTGTTAAATCAGTCAAGTTCTTTTCCGTGTTAATAATAATTATTCACATCAACATTACAATGTAAAAGGCAGACCAAGACTGAATGAACTCTATTTCTTGCATGAACTAGCAAAGGCAGGCTAGCACAGCCACATTGTCCTCACTGTAGTGTGGTTGACCTAGACATTGTCTTCACAGTAAAGCTCCCCCCGTGTTGTCATTGACTATGGTTTGCCTCTAGTGTTTGTGTTTGTGTATATTTTAGTGTGCTGGGTTTGTCATGACGCTAAAAGGCCTTCCCAGCACGTACAACAAAGACCTACAGGTGTGTGTGTGTGTGTGTGTGTTTGTGTGTGTGTGTATGTGTGTGTGTGTGTGTGGTTCATTTATAGCATTTTCCTCACTGATTCTTCCAGCTCTTTCCTAATGTATTGGTCTCTGTTGTCTGGTTCTTTCCCTCATCCTATAGGAGGATAAGGAGGCCATGTTTGACTGTTATGACACGGTTCATGCAGTGCTGCAGGTCACAACAGGAGTCATGTCCACTCTAAAGGTTAGAGGATGTCTCTCGTTTTCTTCCATATTACTTAATCCTTTTTAATTAATTAAATTTTCCTTTCCTTTAATCTATTCCTTTAATTATCCATTCCTTACCCTCTATATAGTCTAGTACCAGCGATGCTCACCTTGTTTTGACCAACCTATTGAGCAGCCATTGTCTCCAAGGTCTTACTGAGGTGGCTCGTATTCATAGAGACAGGCTGGCAATAAAGAAGACAATTTTCTAAAATATCATCCCCTTACTGGATTGGAATAAACAAACAGTACCTCACCAAGCCCTCTTCTCCTCTGCCTGCCGTAGTTTTTACGAGCAGAGATGTTACAAATCATTTATGCCTTCGTTTTTATATCATGCACATGTAGGTGTTGTATGTATGTATCTTTTAAATTCCCCATATCCACCCACATGCAACACTATGTCAGCCATGCCTATACACGTGCTTGTCCTGTTAATAGTCCCAGTTGGATTAATAATGTAGTTTTCTCACCTGTAAAATCAGTTTTGTTTTTGTGTGTTGCCTTGCCTAATTCGGTTCAACTTGAATTTGTATACACCAGAAAGCTTGCTAAGGAAAATAACCAGTTTTCAAAAAGTAGCAACACAAGTAACACAATAGCTGATTTTATTCTGTATCCCAGATCAACCAAAGTGTGATGGAAGCCGCCCTAAGTCCTGACATGTTGGCTACTGACCTGGCCTACTATCTCGTCAGGAAGGGTGTAAGTATTGTGGGTGTGTGTGATTGTCCGCATACTAAGCTATAATTTGTAATATGTAAAAAAAAAAAAAACTCAAAATCTCTGTATTATGGAATGTTGGAATATGTACATATTCTGTGTTTGGAAGGTTGACATACAGTACAGTATTCAGAATATGAGTTAATGTACACATTGTGATGTGTGATGTGTGTTAGATGCCCTTCAGAGAAGCTCATGGGCTCTCTGGTAAGGCTGTTTTCATGGCTGAATCCAAGAACATCCCCCTAAACCAACTCACTGTGGAGGACCTGGGCACTGTCAGGTGATTGTTTTATTTGTTTTGATTTTTAGATGAACAGGAAGTTTAAATTTAAATTTTTCCAGTTGAAAGTTGCTTACCTCTCACATCTCTATTTGTTTGTAGTTATTAATATAGTATTCTTATATATTCTATTAATGATTATAATAACAAAGATTTCTCAATTATTTATCTCCTTATCTCCAACATATGTCCCATCCATTAATTTTCTTTCTCTAAATTGCAGTGCTCTCTTTGAGAGTGACATGTCTTCAGTGTGGAACTACAGTAGCAGTGTAGAACAGTACAGCGCCCCTGGAGGCACAGCCAGGAGTAGCGTCGCTGCACAGGTGGAACAACTGAGGAACTGGCTGACAAAACAGGCACAGTGACCCCTCTGGATTATAGAACAAACTGAGCAACACTCTGAAAAAAATATTTATTCTGTTACAATGATGAGGTCATATAACTTAAATTTAGATAGGGATTAATAGGAGTTTTTATTTTGTAACCATGTTATAAAATCACTGTCTCAAGAAGATGTTGGTTTATATGTAAAGTGCATTAGAAACTTTCATCTGTTGGCAGAACATGGATACCGCAAATTGGATACTGAACATTTATTAAAATTATATTTTTCCCTTGAATGTCGTCTAATAACTCATTTACAAAAGAGGGAAGGAGGGAAGAATGTGGACACACAATAATGGACATTTATAATAATAAGGCCCAAGTATACTACCAAACGCATGGCACAATATTGGTGTGATTAGAGATTCGCTGTAAAGAAATATTTATATTGCAACGTATTCGTTATTAGCAGGACATCCCTTGCCTTCTGCGGGGCTTCGGCGTATCGCACATGCGCAGTCAACGCTCATTCAGGAGTTATGAAGACAGAAAAGTATACATTCCAATTTATACCAAAGGAAAAACTGAAACGGCTTTGTGACACCGTTCCGGGTAGCGTTGGTGCTGCCGACTAAGGCGACATTGAACATGTGGTTCAGATGTAGTCTGATCATTATCTTCTGTGGAGCATAGAAAGCGAACTACGGAGGCTGGATCTGCCAATATTGTAGACTACTGTGACTTGTCATTTTCACCGGCCCAATGTTGGCTTGTTGTTTCTAAAGCAGATTCAATAGTTATTTTTTAGGCTACGGTACGCCTTTGTTATATTTTTTTATTATTTTAGTTACAGGCCTATATTTCACATTCCAAAAAGCAAGGAGCAATATCTGGACAAAACTGAAAAAGAAATATGAAAATGTATTGTTTGATTAAAGTTGAAGTGAGCAGAATGTTTAACTTAAACTTAAATAAACCTGAAGGAAAACAAGTTCAGTTCTCATTGCTCCTAACATTGCTTTAATAAAGTTCAGTGTGACAATGATAGAACCAGTATATGCCAGTAGGCATATAGTTATATTTGAAACAGAATTTACCACCAATTTTGACAACCACTGGATAGTGGTATAATTGAACGTGAATGTGTATGAATGAAATACTTCCTAACACCTTCAGGAGCTTTGCATTGGCTGACCATGGTTCCCAAGCAGCCACAGGCCAAATAGAAAAAATGGTGTTAATATGTGTATCAAATAAAAACCATCATATTAAACAGATTTTGCACAATACTATGCCTATACCAATATACAGTTGTGTTTAAAAAATTACCACAGTTATTATGGAGGCTAGTCTGTGGCAGCCCCGGGCCCCAGCATTGAGACAACACAGATCCATAAGGTGAATAGACTGGGCTGGACTGCACTCGCAGTTGACTGGTATACAACTCTGCCATCTAGAGGCTGCACCGGCCGAAAGATGTTAGTCATAGGCTGGCCCGTCCAAAAGCGACACTGCTGAGCAATTGTCACCAGCTGCAGAGGATGGGGTAGAAAAAGGGAAGTGAAATTAAAGTAAAAGTACAAAGTAAAACAATCCGTACAAATGTCAACCTGTGTCTGTGCATCTGACATCTACAGAGTTCTGATAAGTAAACACTGTGATTACACTGTAATAGATCTAATTATCTTTGACCTTTGCACATGTACCTGTCGGCTACTGATGGGTAGTGTCTTGTGGAACACTGTCCAAGCTACCGCCTGCTCACAACCTGGCACCGTCATGGACCCCACATAGCGGTAGTAGCTATGCAGATGTTTTGCCGGCGGAATGATGTCACTCAGATGGAAGTCTGGGATCACTGTCATGCTGCCTAAAGATCAAAGGTGGGGTGATGTGGTGTTTGAAAAATGGAAAGTTTATATAGAAATTGACACATTTGAAGCAAAATAATTATAGGCATTGCATGTTTTGTCTATGCTATTTGTCCATACCAGTGTTTTGAACTCTACCCAGAGCAGCTATCAGAGTGTTCAAATGAGGGTGGTCATCTGTAGTTTCCTGTAATAGACAGCTCAATAGAAAGTCTTTGACAAACTAAAATAGTTATTTGTTGATTTTTCTATGCATTAGTGCCATAGAGCCGTGGAAACACAAGTTAATGCCATGGTACCTCAAACAGGAATGCGAGTAGAGCTATACCGGTCGTATCTAGTTCTGCTTCTGCCAGAGAACTATATGGCTCCTTGATGTGGACTATATGTATCTGCAAAAAGATATTGCTTATTAAGGCTTCGTTGAGTTTTCAATAAAGTATCATAAATATGCATCATTAACTACATGTCATATCTAGGGTTGATAATTGTGGCATAACTTTCCATCTGTGTTAAATACAACACACGGAGAAAACTCCAATAGACTGTCACTACACCTAGCCTGTTTAAAGTGTGACTGTTTGTTCAAGGTTGAAACATCTACTTGCAGCTGTCAAGGTATGTGGGATTGCTTCGCCAAATTGTGTCATCTCTGAAGCAATCTATTTATTGTCCTGCCCTCTTTGGTTTACCTCCATGGGGAATCTCTCTCCATCTATTGTATGTTCTGAGCCGGCTCCTCCATCCACACCCCAGTGGAAATGGAAATTGGCAGCTCTGTAGTTCCCTGGCAGGGCTCCTCCATTGAGTTGAACTGACTGGGGCAGGTTAAAGTGGGCTACAGGGAACAGATACTCTTAAAGATGGTGAATTTGTTTAGTCAGGGAGTAAAACTCCAAATAAGAGCAGTTTCAAGAACTGGGGTTCCTTGGTTACCAGCGTGTCCTGTGTTCTCCACTGTGATGTTGATTTTGTGGTTGTGACCAATGAAGTTAAGAGGGGGCAGGGCAGTGTTGACGTGCACTTTGCCAGTCACAATGTTTATAGGTGACTGACGTAGACCTCCACATTTTGGGAACTGGGTTTGCCAGCTGCTAGGTTCTAAAATGTCAACAAAACAACAACGATAATGCCAATAAAGCCAAGAGCAAGTCCATTAAGTATGCAAAACAGTCAGTAAAACTGTGATTATGTCCAGTATTCAACTTCTACATAAATGATTGTCAATCGCAAGATTGACTATAGGATAAGCAAGTTCTTGTATGCATTTATCTTTCTAATTGTTATTATCAGAGTGACAGACTTTTTCTATTTGGCTGATAACTTGACTGTAAATAATGAACAATAGAAAATATTAACAAAATCAATATTTGGTTTATTTCTGTGTTAAGTTCACAAATTAGCTAATGTGAAAAGCTTTATAGACTTTAAAATGCTAATTCCAAGGAAGTTAAAAGTAACCTTCTTGGTGATAATAAATGTTGCTTTATTTTTTATACATTTTATAATTATGCTTTTATCTTGAATGTCTTGTGTGAAGGTGTGAGCAGAAAGGCCGTCAGTTTGACAAGTCAGGCTACTTCCAAATGGACTAAATAAATTAACTAAATTCGAGATTGATCCTGTGTCCTTTCCGTAATGTGCTGGTCCCTCTTTATAAGTGCTGGGCAGTGGGCCTCCCTTGCATGCTTTCCTTACCTTTGCATCTTTCATCACAGGAGTACTGGCTCTGGTAACACCACAGGGCTGGAAATTAGAAATTAACCTCATAAGAGAAAGACACAGACATATAGAAATATATATTTATATGCACATACATTATCCAATTCATAACCGCACAAATGCACCCATGTTTCCTTTTCAAAACAGCCCCACTGCGAGGCAGACAACCTGCTTTTCTATTTATTAACAGATTGGTAATTTCTCCCAGATTCATGCTCCAGTACCCGCCAGTGTTTTTCCTCAATCAGCAACCTAGCCACCTGACATGTTAAAGTAGACTCTTCAGTTGACCTTTAAAAAATCTAGGCAAGGAGGGATACACCCGTAAAGTCATACACACACTTACACAGGTGTAAGAGTGTGACTTAGACATTAGATCAGATTCAAATCTGATCCATGGGTACAAAAACTTCTTCCCTTAAAAATTCTTAAGGGAAGAGAGAAGTGTTCAACTCAGCTTTAGAGTCTGTTAATCGCTGCCATGGTTTAATCACAAATAAATAAAAGAAGTAACCAGCACTGTTATGTCTGTTGTCACTTGAAATTTGGATTTATTCTATTCATTAGGTTTGTTTATTTCGGCAGCATTTCAAGTAGAATGTTTTGGCTAGAGAGCTTTTGTAAGATGACAAATCTATTTTCTGAAAACATCATAAACAACACGGTGATTTCTGAAAACTCGTGTCGGTGTAGAAGGTCAACCAATCACAAATGAATGACATGTTTAGCCTTAATGAGATTTAATCAGACTGTGTGTGACATTAACACATTGACATACACTCTTCAACCCCTTGACATTTGACACGCTCGATGACCTCATTCACCCATCTGTTGGGTAATTGCTGAGCAGACACACTCAGCGTGGAACTCAAATTAGAGCTTACACAAACACCGCCAATAATCATGAGACTGTAAGTACCAATGATTAACCTAAAGCAACCAGAGGTTTTAATACTGTATATAGACCCCAGGATAGTGCAGACTTTACAATTAGTCCTATTCTGTAGCTACAATAATTCACAGTCTTTGCATATCCACCTATATTAAACATCAACTCGATGAAGTCATTTCTATGGTGTTATTGTTGCATCATGTAAGAACGCCCCTTTGTCTGTGCTAGGAATGAATGGCAGTTTAGAAGCATTTCGCCAATACAGTAACAAATTAACTCTACATACGCTAACAATATGATTTGGGAGACAACTTATCTTACCAGTTACAGCTTTCCAGAGGCTGGCTTTACTCCAACTATAGCTTACACACATTTGTATGAGTAGTCCAATTACTTCAGCAATATCAAATAAAATCTCCTACCAATGGCCCTCTAGAGAACAGTTAGAAAGGACTCATGAACATGTTAGCTGTTGCAAGAACTGAACATGCAATTTTGCAATCACTATGGGTTTTGACAAAAGTTTGAAAAAAAGTAAAAAAAAAAACAACAACAACAAAATATATTTGTTGGTCTTTTCCTATAATGTTGTTTTAGCATTTCAATAACACATAAGCAAGGTTGCACTGGATGTCCCTTGTTTAAGCATGAGCGTCTGATGGTTATGCACCTGTTGCTTAATTAAACATTGTTGACAATTCCCCAACACCTTTTGAAAAAGAAATCCTGCTATGTGTTAGCTGGTTGAAACCTGCTGCATTTCCAGTATTTCAATAATGGAGACTCCTCCGTAAACCACAAATGTATCAAAATACATATGTATGTGTGTCTTACCTGAGCACTGAGAGACAATAGACAGAAGAGCCAGCAGAGAGAGGGAGATGTACATCTTTAACAACACACAAACATAAATTCTATTTCAACTATCACTAACTGATCATCTGTGTTGAAGGAGGGATTCTGCAAGGAGAAGTGTGTGTGTGTGTGTCTGCAAATTAATGTCAGGTATAAAAGAGGATCGTGACTGCCATCTAGTGGCAAACCTAACCTCCTTGAATGTCTCCTCTCACATTTCTCGCTACATACAGTCCAATATTTGCTAATAATCCACACATCTTTTCAAATTTCTGATTTGTTAAATCAAAGGTTTTAGTTTTTTTCTCTTGGTCACATTGTTATAAAATGCTCTTTCTGCCATGATTAGCTCCATAACTCTAGCATTAAAAAAAGATACTCTCAAAATAACAGCTACAGATAATGATAATCACAACATATTTATTTATTTTGTACAAATTACAAAGATTTGCAACAGGTTAAACAACAGATGGTATGGAAACATTATTTGAACTTAAATTTATTCACTTATTTAAATATCTACAAATTGTATGTGATTCAGGAAGAATCAAATATTAATAATAATCAAGGAATAATCAAATAAGTTCAAAGAATGGAAGATTGTTCTTTTGTTGATGCTAGCAACATCTTAGTGGTAAATGGAAAGACATTTGCATTCAATGCAAAGGCAATTCCTTTCCTTCCTATTTATTATAATAAAGTGCTGCTTCAATATAAAATGCATTTCATCCTGGCATCAGATACTATTTCCTGATAAAGACATATCACTGGGTGTATTAAAAAGTAATTGCAATAAAATGAAAAGCTTTGAATAAAATGTGTTATACTGTATTAATAGGCAATAAAGAGTAGCAAAATGTGCCTTTGATTCTATTTAAATGCCAAAGACTAAAACCCAAGGTAGAGAACAGATGCCTCAGCCTCAGTCTTAAAAGAACCTCTGAATCTCTGGCATTAAAAAATAAATTAAATAATAAAGAAATAATGAGAATGAAACACAAGCTTTGTCATGTAAATATTGCATGGTGGAATAAGGCTAAATGCCTAAACAAGGCTTAATGAAATGATCTATTAGACAAAATGGAATGCACTCAAAATTGGCCATTTATAATTGCAAAAGCCTAAGAGTCACCAGTTCCTTATAGTTGGTAATTACAGTACACAGTTTGAGCTGAAAAAGGTCCTTCATTGAGTTATAATAGTAAGCGGAAATGTTGAGTCAGCAATATGAAGTTAGCCATAAAAAAATTTCATTTCATATTACTTCATTAAAAATAGATGCACTGTTGATGTTATAAACTGTGTTTTCAGGTTTTTAAAACTAGAAATACCTTACAGATTGAAGAACGCAGTAGTATAGAACACAAAATAAAGTGCCATACATATGATAAATTATCTAGTTTTGGAAAAATAGCTACATTAAGGCTGCAAATCCTTCTAAAAAGTCATTGAATAATTAAATGTTATTACCAAGACCCGCTATTACAGATGCACTTGAGGCAGAATTTATCCAAGATGTTCATGTTAAACTTCACTCCTGGAGGAAACAACAGACCTCTTTTCAGGGAAATAATGGGGCATCCTCACAGGAAATAATTCTGTAAAAAAATAGAAAAAGGAATGAATATATATGAACCATTATCTCTCTCCATAAATAGCATTGCAATATCCAGTCTCTGTCAATCAGACATTTATCTACCAGCTGGGTTAGGTTTAGTTATCTCACATCTGTTTTTTTTCTTTCTCAATAAATACAGCCATTTACAAGCCTATAGAAACTCAAGTCTCAACAACATACGAAAATGAAAAGGTTAGATAATTTTAAAACAGTTTTTGTGAAGGCTCATAAGCATGTAATTCTCCTTTGTTCTAGTTCACATCAGAAACACATTATTCCAGGTTAAAGCTTACTCTAGACGAGTAGATTCCGTCATGTAAGGCAACAAAACAACCATAGCTTGAGCTTACCTTAATCACATAGGCTGCCATAACGGTGAGGATGGCCAAGAGTGCCATTCGACCCATCCAGCCCAGGTCAGGGTTTGACAGGATGAAGAAGCGTGCCCAGCTGAGTTTCTTGTGCGTGTGCGGGGGGTAGCGCATGCTGTTGACACCTTCCATCTTCAGCTCCTTGATCAAGCACCCTCGCAGGTGACTCAGCTGGTCAAAGCTGAATTTGCCATGGTAGCAACCCATACCGCTGTTTCCTACAGAGCACAACAGAGAACGAGAGCTAAAGGGACTGATTTGTATGTGGTGTGCACACCTGTTTGTGTTTCATATAGTAAAAACACTGCTTGCTAGTAAAATAGTAGCTTTAACAACATACCGTACATGAAGTACATTTCCCAAACATTGGAGCTCATGGGAAATGTAATCTCCAGGAAATGCTATCACCTCCGCAAAACTCCTAATAGTACCTTGTACATTTTACAAGCATATATATACTGTATATATCTTTTTCCTTTGAGTAAATTAAATGAATTTGTCCTGTGGTTTGTCTGTCACGAAAATGTGACTCTGAGGGTAAAGAGTATACAGGTTTGCATTTCCACCCATGTCAGTGTCCGTCCATGCTACTGGGTGAACTTTGCCCAGCCTAACCTCTCGGTAGCACATTTCTGGCCAGCCCATTTCAAATCAGCAGCATAAACAAACAATCTAATATCACTGTGTCATTCCACTCACTACACTAGCTGATATCATTGTCCACAGAAAGCAGAGGGTGTTTTATTTCATATACACCCATGGAAAAAATTAAGTGACCACTACATATTTAAAAAAAATATTTTAAAAATAAATCTAATTTAATAAATATATAATATTTAAAAAATGTGCAGTGGTCTCTTTTTTCCATGGCTGTATATTTCAATTTTACAGAGAATAAATACTAGTAGAAACATCAATCGGCTTTATAGACATGTCGAGAAACAATGAAAATAAATAAAGGTAGCTTCCGGCACATTGTGTACTGCAAACAAGGGGAATATTTCATGCCAAACTATCTTTTGTATTTAGAGCTGAGGGTTTAACTAAAGGTCGCAATCACTTTAAAACAATGACCATCTATCTATCTGTTTGTCGTCACTAGTGATAGGAGATTACATGTTCACTGTTTACTTGTTACTTGTTGTTTACTCCACTAGATTAAGTAGCTAATTGTAAATATACACAGGTTTAGTGACTCGTTAGCAACAAAAACCTGCACACGTGGGCAACAACGGCATCTCTCTGGGAACCACTGCGAGTCAGTGAGACAGGCTGCGTCGACTACTGTGATCATGTGTGCTGGCATTAACACCCCTCACCAAGCGGTCTGCTTAGTTCTTACTCACCTACGCCACCAAATGGCAGCGAGCTGACAGAATAGTGTACAAGACAGTCATTAGCCAACACTCCTCCACTGGAGGTCTCATCTATCATTTTCTTTATTATCTATAGAGAGAGGAGGAGAAGAAGAGTGAATATTTGGGCTTCTGTGTATGTTTATGTCTCGCCCTTGTCTGTGTTTGTTTGTCATTTGATACCTTGTTGTCAGGTGTGAATACGTATAGGGCGAGAGGTTTCTCTCCCTGGTTGATGAACCTGATGGCATCCTCTAACCCGCTAACCGGCACAATGGGCAACAACGGACCAAATATCTCCTCCTGCATCACCTTTGCCTCTGGCTTCACGTCCCGCAGAACTGTAGGGGCTGAACCAAACATAGACACACTGTAAATAGGGATGTTTTCTGAGATTTTTCGTGTTTTTTGTCTGTATTGACATTTATAGCAGAGCTAGGGTCCTTAACCTCCACCCTCTGAAGACAAGGCATGTGATGAAAAGGTTTTAAGCCTTGTTACAGATGCTAGGCTAAATCCTGAAACCAGGATCCTGGGACCTAAAATTGCAAAACAGTAGAAAACCTTTGACATGGTTCCTAACTGTGTAAATGTAGACAGTGGACAAACAATCTTTTTTTCTGTATTAGGGTTAAAACATTTATGATACACCTTGAGTCCCAGGAAGGAATATCAATAAATGACAACTGATATACATGTGATCAGCTGTCAAGAAAGTACCTATGTAGCAGTCTGACTCATCATTTTCTCCTCCCACTGCGATGGTGCTGTCCAATGTCAATGCCATGATCCTCTTGAAGTGGCGCTGGTTGACGATGCGTCCGTAGTCGGGGCAGCTCTTAGGGTTGTCTGTGTAGAACTCCTGAGAGGGGATGTCATTCAATCAGTGTTACTGAGCAATTATTAAACCCAATCAAAGCATACTGAATGAAACAAGGCATGATTCCCTAAATAAACAGATTAGAGTTTTGGATGGTTTCTAACTTATTTAAACATATTCTGTTTGCTAACTAACTGCTGATTCCTTTAATAATAATCTGGTTAGAGGTGTTGCTAATGAGGCTAACATTAGTAGACTATTACTTATATTAGTACATTTAGTATATTTAGTATATTAGGACATTTATCCTAAATTAAAGCTTGGTGCCACAGGTGCTACACTTTAACGTGTTTAAGACTATATTTACTATTCTTTATTTATTATTTACTATTTCGTTTCTTTTTTTAACTTGAATTACTGCCATGATAATTTTCATCTTTTTATACCCCTGTCTTCTTTTCTTTTTGAGAAACATTGAGAAAGCATTGAATTGCCAGAAGTCAGTGCTACGCTTACTGTGCTTATGATAAATAAACCTGCTGTAAAGGTTGAACTACCTTGATGGACTTCTTGACCTCCTCTATAACTTGCTCCTGGATACTTTGCTCACACAGTATGTAGTCTGGAGCGATGCAGGTCTGGCCACAGTTTGTGTACTTCCCCCAGGTGACACGCCTGCAGCGCACAGGGCGAGACACGAGAGCTCATCTTAGAATGAATGGCAGAGACATCGTACAGAGAAGGCACAGACAAAGAAGACACGTCAAATCAAATCTGAGTGGAATGGTGCTCTAACCTGCAAGCTATAGTTATATCACAGTTCTTGTCGATGTAGCAGGGACTCTTGCCCCCCAGCTCCAGGGTGACTGGCGTAAGGTGTTTGGCAGCCGCCTCCATGATCAGCCTGCCCACCATACTGTTACCAGTGTAGAAGATGTGATCGAATCGCTGGCGTAGCAGCTCCTGGGTCTCTGGTACTCCACCTGTTACTACTGGGTACAGCTCCTAGCACAGATTACATACACACATTCAGTGAACACTTCATTGTATGCAATGTGGTGATTATCTTTTCTGCTACAGGCAGTTTTAAACCTCCATTAAAGGGGCCATAGAATGCATTTATTCTGTATTTTATATTGTTCACCAACATAGAAGGTATGTGACTTTGGTCGGGACGAAAAATGCCAAGATACGGTTTTAAACCCCCATTTACCAGAGGTGGGGGACTCGGAGTCACATGACTTGACTTGAGTCAGACTCGAGTCACAAATTTGAGGACTTGAGACTTGCTTGACTAATACAGATAAAAGACTCAACTTGACTTTGACTTGAGACAGATGACTCGAAAGGACTTGACTTTTTTATTATTAAATATTTGCATTTTTCTGGATATTAAGAAGCCTATGTAAAATCTTTGGTTATGTTTTGTTTTTGGAACATGATTGGGTGATTTCTATTACAATGACCTGGCAACCTGAACCTACCAGGATGCTTCAGACCAGCAGAGGCAAAGGCATGAAGAAGCAATCATGGAAGGAGCCGTTCCAAAAAGAATAACGTTTGGGTTCAAGGATTACATGGTAGATGACGGTTGTAAGAAAAGAACAGTGGTATGCAAGGTCTGCAGCTCAAAAATCAGTGACACAACCACAACAACATCCATCTTCATCCGTCACTACAAAATCCATAAAGAAAAGTAAGTTACGTGATTGTGTCTTTTTAGCTAACTGGCTGGTCGGTCGAACTTTAGCTAGAAAGCTAGCGTTAACATTACACCTTGTTGCTACCGGTAACGTTAGTTTATTAAGACCACAGAGCTAAACGCAGTCTAATACACCAGTCCTGCAATAAATTAAATATTCAGTATTGGTTTAAACAAATTTAGAGAGCTGTTGATTCAACCGTGTGCTCATTTTTTTAGCTGCAGTTTGTGGTGCTGTTGTCACTAACATTAACGTTACGTTATTGACACGTCTTTCTATTATTCTAACATTAACTATTTACCACGCCATTTCAATCGTCAGTGAAGCAAGTAGTAGGCTAAATAACAGAAACACTACAGAACTACATGTTCCAAAATGATCCTACAGTTGAATCGCCACCTCTCAAACTGTTTCAACATAAACTGAACATTACATGAAGGGGGATTTATTGTAGGACTGGTGTATTAGACTGCATTCGTTTTAGCAAGGAGTAGCCTTATCTTGCCTAGTAAACTGTCAACTGCGTGTATTCTTTAGCCAATTCACACATGATTGGACTTCGATATGTGAAATGGCAACTTCCACATTTTCTTTATGCTGTTAATATTTTTTAACATACTTCCTGATTAAGTCCTAGCTATTTTCGGCAGTTCCAGTGTCAATATAAATCTAGTTTGATTCTCATTGGTTTAAACTTTCTAATTATTAACTACGCAATGAAGATCGTAATCAGATCTTCTCTCTCTCTTCTGTTTACTGTCTACAGATATGACTTGACTTGTGACTTGCTTGACCTAAGCAATGACTTGACATGACTTGCTTGACTTATGGCAGGGACTCGACTTGACTTGCTTGATTCTCACCACAGTGACTTGGGACTTGCTTGAGACTTAGAGGTTAAGACTTGAGACTTGCTTGTGACTTGCACATGAGTGACTTACTCCCACCTCTGCCATTTACAACCATATGATTTGGCCCTAGAATGAAATGTGCTTTTTTTGTCACCAGCAGGGGGAGATAATTCCCAACGGATTTCAAAACAAACTTGCTATGCATGGATGATGGCTATGCTACTCCAGGCCATACACTCCTCATAGCTCCGGTAGTCTGGGTTACAAACATTTAAGGGCAGGGAAAACAGAGAGCTGGGCTATAACCCGGTCACACTATGGGCCGCTCAAAATTTGATGTTGAAAACTTGAAAAAAATAAAATAATAAAATAAAAAAATAAAGTATTAAAATATGTAGTATGAAAGGATAATGAATAAAGACTAAATATAATGTGCTGAAATGAGAATTGTGTAATGTTATATCCATGCCTTACCTTGTCTATGTAAAGTGGCAGTAGGTCCTCCATGACCTTAGCAGTATGAACACACACCTCAGATGGCTTCACCACGGCGGCATTACCTAACGAAGCAAAACAACACAGATTTTAAAAGTACACTCCTCAGAAACCCAAATGTCAGCCCCAGCTCACTGTTGATGTCTGACACAACTGTCCACAAAAACAATCTAGGGGGAGGGGTAGAGAATGGTGTAAGCCTATAAGTGCTGTGGGGGTTGGAGTGGAACACTCAAGTGAGTGAGGGACGACAACAGTTGAGTGTGCCTTTAAGTACATACAGCACTGTAAGTCACTTTCTATTCTAAATGACTACATTTAAAAAATAAATATTACTTCTGATGAATCATAGTAGTTTTCAAATTTGAATAACCAAATTGTGCATTTTTTGTTTGAGCAAGGAGTGCTGAGGAGTGTTGAGGAGTGTTGTGTTGACACAGCACAGCACACATTTTCTTGTAAATGTAGCCATTATAAGTTAATCAGATTGATAACAAAAAGAAACAGTTATAAAAAAGAACAGTGTCTTCAGTGTAATTTATTAATGAAAGCTGTAATCTCTGGTTTTGCATCATAAATCATTCCTCATGCCTTATGTACTGTATGTATTTACTGAATTCCATGGGTGTGCAGACCAAAAATGGCATGGTAAAAGCATGTTCTTTAGAAACCCAATCTAATTAGCGATAGAGTCAATTCACTCATTACATATTACAGTGTACAGTCTACAAACTACAATCTCGACCAAAGTTTAAATCCAGCACATCTATTTATTTTGTCTGATGAAGATTTTGATTTGTCAATAAATTAGTATTTATTGACAAATCAACAGACCAAACTCTTGTCTGTAGGCTTTAACGCCTATTTCATAATGCATTTAACTAATGTCAATCATGAAGAAGGGCAGACTTCAAACCTACTGGGCTCATTTAATACTGTCCGGTCTGATAGCAATGGGCCAGAGGTAAAAGTCCAGCTGCAAGCAAACACTTCCCTACTAATTATACGTAGTATTGCAGAGCCAGTGTTGCTCCAAATCATTCAAAACAGCCATCACTCTTTAAAGACAGTTGTCTCTGCCTTCCAACAGCAGCTCTTGTACGACTAATTTGCAACACCTTAGAGCCACAGGGAAGTTAAAAGCCTAAAAACCTATAGGTGATCTGCTAAACAGCTACAAGCAAACACTCAATGGAAGGTTTGCATAACAATGTGACGACATGCTGAGCCCGAACTCTTGTTTAGGACCTCCATAAAAGCACAGAGTGCACATGTGATGGTAGCGCTTCACGTGGGAATGAATTATGTGAGAGTGCCCAAATCTATGGGGGCCATTAAGCGTGCAGACAGATGGGGTGTTTTTCACTCAATTTAGGGACAGAGCTTACAAACCATGGGAACAATGAGTCCCTGGAGTCGTAGTTCATTTATGTACACACTAATACAAGACTATTATCACATGAATTCATGATAGCGAGTGCAAAGCTCATGCTTATGACAGGGTGAAAAGACAGTTATGCAACGACTGGATAAGCTACACGCACTTAGAACCTTTTTACGGTAATATGCTGAACACACACACACACACCACAGCGGTAGCTACGAAATGTGTACCAGCAGCGATGGCTCCTATAAGAGGCTGGATGGTGACGGCCCAGGGGTAGTTCCACGCCCCGATTATCAGTACCACCCCCAGTGGCTCCGGCTGGATGTATACAGTGTCCGTGAGGGTCAGGAGATTCTTCTTTACAGGGCGGGGGGCAGCCCACTCTTTCAGGTTCTTAATGGCCAGGTTTATCTCCCCCTCCAGGCCCATGGTCTCGTACATCTGTATTCCCACCTCACTCTAGAAAGAGCGGAAAGTGTGATATTGTCAAAAGGAACAGCCTACATAATGAAGAGGCTTCATAGAAAAGCAGACAGACATTAAATACTCACTTTATTGAGGTCTTTTTTGATGGCGTCCTTTATTTCTTGCTGCCTCTCAACAAAGAATCGCTGCAGATTCTTGAGTTGGCGGAGGCGGTTCTCTAATACCTTGGACCTGCCGGTGAGGAAGGCTTTCCTCGCACGGGCCACTGCCTGTTCCTGACGGGACATTCTGGGATAAAGAAAAAAAAACATTGTGATTAACATATTATTAACGTCCTCATACTGGTCCACCGAACTCTGTCGGTGGACCAGTAACAATACTGTCTATTGTTCTCTGCATTCTGTTTATGGGGAGCATTCAAGTGCTCATAATACACGAAATCAATATCTCAACATAGTTAGAGTAAGACTTTTCACTATTAATTGCTCAGAATTGAAAAAACACCACTAAAAAGATAGGTAGCCTGTTTGTCGTGACAGGCTGACATAACATTGCACATAATCTTGATGCGTTATGAGTTAGGCCTATGCTACTACTGCGTTATTACAGAAAACATCCCAAACTTCTTGTTGGTTACAATTGTTGCTACGTTTTTTTTAATCAGTAGGGCTAGTTTGTATCAGTATTCTGTGTCAATTGTCTGCGGTTGCAGCGAGAAAGGTCGTAACGACATAATAGCGAGGCACAACCTTTGACACACTTTGCGCTGAACGCTGTGGATAGAGCTTAAGTTTAGCAGTTATAAACATTACCCGTAATAACTCTGCCTTGTTTCGTTCTTACCTGAGTAATCTACTTGTAATTTATTAGCAGCGATCCCCCAGGCTTGGCAAAAAATACATTAAGTAACGGCAAAGCATCAGCAACGGAAGAATACGGATCGGGTTCCCCGTTAGGTCACACCCCTTAAAGGGGCAAGCCTAATGTTGATGAAAAAGCATTAGGCTACCATTATGGTTATACCCGAATGTAATAGGCGCCTGTAACTTGTGACGTTAATGCTCTAAGAAGCATAATAAGATAACCTTGGCAGGATAGGCCTATGAAAATCCTACATAGTATATGCCTATAAATCCCATAAGTTAAATACATACTGTGATTGTGATTGAAACATTAATTGTCACTACATTTTGGGAACCCAAGATCCCACTGACAATGCCCTCTAGCGTCTAAAAGGCTTCCAATACATTGTGCACGGGGTGAAAGGGCCTAAAAATGATAAAGTAACAAGCATATTTCTTCTATTAAATAGAGAAAATCTGCTATTTTTTTCTTGTTCTTGACACCCATTTAACATTAGTATCTTTACAATGCATGGCCATACTTTCAGAATATAGCATTAGTTCTTCTTTGTTGTTGTCAAGTGCCAGGACTACTGTATGTGTTGAGCTCTGACTTAATCACCCTTACATTCCCAGGGAATTCCTTGAGCGATATTCCCATTTAGAGGTAGAATGTGTCAATGATCACTGAGCCAATTGATTCCTCTTGAATGATAATGTACTTAATTTAAGCAGCTTGACAAATTACTAACTGAGGCCGCTGCATTCCTATTTTTCTCAATACAGAGCTTAGAAGATGCTGTGTTTGTTTTGGTTTTAAACAGACACTATTTCATCAACTACAGTCAACCATATTCACATTGCAGTGAAATACTCTGTTTCAGTTCCTCAGAATCAGAATCAGATTTATTTTCCAAGTAAGTTTGTACATACAAGAAATCATGACGTAGTTGCTGGTAGCTAGGTTATATAAGAGGACAAGACAATAGAGCATAACATTATAAAATACAATACTGATAAATAAAAGTAAAATAGAATAACAAATATACGGTAACTATACAGAATAACATTTTTACAGTATGTACAATATATAACTATATGGGGTAGCGAGAGATGCAAATGTGCAATGCTACATAATAATAAACTAAATGTACAGTATACAGTTTGTGTGGGATGATATTGTAGGTGAACATTAGTAATATATAGTAGAAGGGTGTTGGTTGCTGGTGCCTATCACACAGTAACAGTTTTACTGTCTATGTGTGTCTAGGTCCATTGAGGTGGAAGGGACCAGAGTCAGTCTGTCTTTGTGTGTGTGTGTGTGCGCGTGTGTGTGTGTGTGTGGGGGGGTCTTGTTGGCCAAGGACAGAAATTGTTCTTGTGGTGTGAGGTTTTGTTCTTTTAGGACCGTAGCCTCTTACCAGAGGGGAGTATGGTTAAGTTAATTATCTGGAGACGGGGTGCGTGGGGTCGGCCTTAATCTTCCCAGCACGCCTCAAGGTCCTGGAGGCTATTAAGTTAGTTATAGTTATCCATGGTTATACCTGCCTGCACTGCACATATGATTAATATCTCACTAATCTATATATGTCTATACCAACTTTTATGTTCATTCATAAATATAGAAGGTTTGGACAGGACTGTCACTTTACCGGCCTCTCATCTTTCATTCAAAACAACAACTTACAAACCTCTGAGCTGTAGAGGCCGCTGATACCATATTTCAATTTGTTTGGACAGCAGAGACACTGAATGATGTCCTTACTGTAAAGAGTTTTCATCGACAGCCAAACTTGGGAGCCCCCGCTGCCAGGAGTCACCTCACCACCACTTCTGCCATCACATGGATTAGGCCCAGAGATCTCTCAGGATGAACAGAAAATGTACATGGGACTTCCAGATCAAATAGCTCCCCGTCGAAGGGTGTTTGTGTATTGTGAAAGGAGGAACGAGCAGAGGTGAGGGAGAGGAGGGCAAAGCGTCATTCACACCTGAGCGTCAACGTTGCATGGTGGGAGAGGAGTGTGGCCACAGAATAGCCAGTATTGAAGACACACACACACACACACATGTATAGACATGTATAGATAAGAGTTTACACAGATGTATTCACTCATACTGGTTATTTGTATGGATATTATCATTAAGCCAATATTACATCCTGCAAGGATTGGCCTGTCATTCAAAAGACCATCCTGTCGTGGTCTGGCCTCTCTTCTACAATATCAAAGACTTCTAGAAACCCCTAAACTTAAAAACGTATATAATCAAAAATAATCACATATATTATTAAAATGAAACATTGTTTTAATTTTCATTCATAATGAATGAAAATAGCCTATAAGAAAATTAGGCTAATATTGTTTTATAAAACAGAGCGAACATTAAAGAATAAATGTCTTGAGTAAACCAAAGTTGTCCAAATAAATGTATTTCGCAATGCTATTGTGTCATACCGCCATCTGATGCTATGGTGTATAAATATTTAGATGCACTAGCCTACAACACACAGTAGACTACAGCAAGTTTACAAAAAAAAATGAAAAAAATTCTCACATCAAAGTAGTAGGCTTATATGATAATATTTACTAAAACCGGTTACAACCACTAAAACTTAAAATTTCCACAAAATAGGTTAATGGTGTTAATGGCGTTAATGGTGACAAAGTGAGCAATCGTCTATATGGCTATATGGTTCCGAGGGGAATGGGTTTCGGGTGAAACCCGACTGATGTAAGTCATGTGAGCCTAATTTATGATCTTGATTACCTTATTGTTATTAGGCTTAAGAGTGAATGTGCATAACTTTGCTGCCCATTTCAAACTCGTCATTGTTAATGTCTCAGAGGCTTAAGGGCTGTTACGGAAATATTCTACTCATTATCACGTGATCTAGGCCTACATGTGGAAATTACAAAAATAAACTGTAGCCTATAATATTCCAGTAACAATAAACATGTCCCAAATAGTCTCTGATTTCATTCAATCTGCTTTCACTCTAGCAACAAAAGCAAGTTCGAGTGTTACCACGTTAAACCAACCTCCTAGCCCTATAACTTATTTTCTGTTTTTCTATAGCATATAAACCATGTTAGCTAAAGACCATTCATTTTTAAATGTCGTGTGAGTCTGGCACTGACTTGGGAACTTCTGTGCATTGGATTTATCCGGTGTTTTGATGTCTCGCGTGCAGGAAGGAGAAAAGTAGGCCTAGCCTGGTTTATCACCTCCACGCATTATTCTTGACAGCAGCCTCACACTCCCTGCGTCTCTTCAATACACTTCCCCTCTCTGTATTACAGTAAAGGCACGTTTTTCTTCGCCCTAGGAGGTAAAGCGGTCTAGAGGGAAGGAAATGTGGTAGACCTGTAACCTTGTGGTGGGCCTAGGTGTGTTTCCTTGACCTGGAAGCGACGAGCGCACCGACCGTCTAGCGTAAATGGGCCCAAGGTTGCTCAGGATCAAACACGCACCTATTACACATCCAGCAGCTAATAGGACAATGGCACATCAAAGGCACGCGTTTGGGATCCGCGGGAATAGGCCATTGGGTGTGGGTGTGGTTTTTGGGGACTGTCAACCAAGGTATAAAATGTTTTAGACCATCTGCATGTCCAGCAGTGTGTAAGCGTCGCATAATCTGCTCTGTATTTCTGTTCTTCTGCTGACTCAGGCCAGGTGGAAAGACATGTCTTTCGGTTTGGATTATTTTGGGAACAACGACATGAATAGGTCTACATTTTTCTCAGGACATTACTGGCCAACTCCATGCTTGGATAGCAACAACAACGATGTATATGTGCACCAGTGTACCAGCGGTAAGTGTTTTTTAGCCTTCTTTTAAAAATATACTCTTTTAAAGCTCTGGAGTTTCTGCTGCATAAGGACTGTGAACCAAGGTTGCTGGCAGAGTAGCTATGATAATTTAAGATTAACCTAGATTTTACTGTCTTTGTAGGGTAAAATCTCAGTGTTTTACTTGTCCCCCAGTTTTTTTAAGTAACGTGTTGATATTATCTCCTATAGTGATGGGCATGGAGACTCAGCGCCGGCGAAAGCGCACCACCTTCAGCAAGGCCCAGCTGAGCGAGCTGGAGAGGGCTTTCTCCCTGACACAATACCCAGACGTCAAGATGAAGGAGTCCCTTTCCTCTCTCACAGGACTGCCGGAGTCCAAGATCCAGGTATGCAATGAAATGTAATATGAGATAGTTCGGTGCGCAGGGCTAATTTAAAATGCGTAGGCCTATGGCTACTTTAAAATGACCAGTTAAAGTCGACTTTGTTGAACCTAACCGTAAACTGTTTCTCATTTCACAGGTGTGGTTTCAAAATCGGCGGGCACGCTATTTCAAAAGCAAGAAATCAACCAGAGAACCAAAGTCATCACTCAACTTACTCCAGTTCCCTCACATCTCTGCCTGCCCTCCAACCTCCTCGGCGGGCCCTCTCACCCGTTCTCTGAGCCACTCATTTTCACCAAGCTACCCATCTCCAAGTTTACCCCAACACACCGAGCTCCCCATTGTGCTGGGGTCGCTGCCCGCACCTACTTCCCCTATCCCTGCAGACCAAGCCACCGTCGGCTACATTGGTAAAACTGGTTTCGCTGGGGCTCCGCAGCAGTTTGGCCAGTACCCTGCCTTTACTGGCTGCAACCAGTCACCCAGCGGATGGAATTTCCTGCAGGATTTTAACGTTCTCTTTGCAGATGGTCAAAGATCACTGCCGACTGGAAGCCGCTGTGATGCAGCCAGCCACAACGTCTTCAAGGACAACGACCTGATCACCGAAGTCACAGACTTGCAGTTCCTCAATTTTGCCGATGGGAGGCAGCAACAGACCGAGGTCCCAGATGACATCTCCGACCTGTGTCTACAAGAACTGGGAGAATTTGATCTGTTAGATTTGGAGATCTCTCCAGAAATGATCGATTATCTCTTGAGTTAATGAAAGTTTACAGCTGTAAAGCAGAACGTTTTAATTGACAAGTTATTATTGTAAATAATAGAGTATTTATTGCTCAATAATTAAAACCTGAGCCTTTAGCCTAATGGTAGTTTGTAGATAATTTATAGAAGAATTTTAGAAGAAATTATGCATAATACCTGTAACTATTTTCCCCAATAGTAACAAAATAAACAAACGAAACATAAATGATTTGTTAAAAGTCTGTACACCTGGCAAGACATCACGTGGCGCCGTGGCTTAGATGGTTAAAGCGCCTGTCTAGTAAACAGGAGATCCT
>JAOEHI010004142.1:0-10238 GCA_025447815.1 Percopsis transmontana | reverse complement strand
CATGAAAATAAAGGAAACGCATTGAATGAGAAGGTTTGTCCAAACTTTTGGCCTGTACTGTGTGTGTGTATATATATATATATATATATATATATATATATATACATACATACATACATACATACATACACACACACATATATATATATATATATATATACACACATACATATATACATACATACACACACTGTATTCTGACCTCTAGTCACTGATAATCAGATACAAAACCGGTTGGCGTAAGAGCTTTTCAAAGACATAAATGGAAACATGGAGAAACTTTTTTTTTGGTGGGATGTTCCACCATTAAAACCCTATTTGTTATAACATCACTGGTGTGAGTGCCCATAACGTGCATTTCCACCTGTGCACATACGCCCTGGCCTTAGTCACGTCAGTTTCTCTGCTCTCTGATTGCCCAGGGTAAATGTTATTGTCGTTATTGCCGCCCATGTGAAGAGCCCTAACATGGTTTACACACACATACACGCAGAGAGATACGCGCGGGGCCAGGTGTGCTGCACATACAAAGGCACTGGGTAAATTTCCACCCTACACTGACAATCTTCAGTTGTCTCGCTGAGAGAAGGGACTGGTGCGAGGCTTGTCACAGCCTCAAATGTGACACACACACACACACCTCAATCAGTCACAGTGGAGGTGAGTGATGATGCTGTACAGTGGGGAGGTTTGATTTCTGTACCAGGAACAATGGCCTGTCCCTGTTATCCCTGCAGGGGATGTGACATTACCTCAGGTAGGTTGGTGCATCCTGTTTTTACCCTCCCTTAATCCGCACCATGAAATATGCTTCATCAATATGCTTCAACCTTGTGCTACAAAATTGGGCTTAGTAAGGATTCATATTCCCTCAAAAACAAACTTGTCAAACTATGTCAGTATATAATTATAGTGTTTCGAAAATTGGCATATATGATATCCTACTTCAAGCTCAACAGTCATGCTTTGCAATGTACTAGTCCGAGCAAAGTATACCTTTTTAAGAACCATGAAACTACAGTCCACAGATGGTATTAATGTCTGTGTCTCCTCTGCTAGACTGTACTGTTAGACAAAGGCTAGACCTCGTTGTACAAGTTTCCAGCCAGACTGATGATACAAAAATGAGATAAATCAAGAAGTCCGGATTCAAGTTTGTTGACGCAGAGGGATTTGTCACTGACTTAATATAGCTCAAATGGCATCTATTGGGGCTAAACCAACTCTGGCTAAGATCCTCAAAGCCGAACCTGACATTTCAAATCACCTGTAAGCCATGACTAGGTTTGGGCCACAGAGGTTCAGAATAGTTAGACAGAACTCTGAATTTAAAATATTAAGTCAGGCCTGACCAATGAGGAGAGGTAAGGTCTGGGTGTAACAAGACTTTAATCTACATTATAAAAGATCAGATATGTTGTTCTACTTGCTTTAATCCGAATGTATGGGAATGACACAGCGCAAGTTCAATAACTCTTAGGGGGCCATTCTGAATGTAAACTGCCAGCGTTTACATTCATTACAGCCATTTACTGTACATTCATTATTGCAGCAATGCATAGTGTGACTTGCTTTGAGCACTTCATTCCTACTTGAATATAAAAAGCTATGGAGTGCTTTGTCTAAGAGCTATGAATTAGCTGTGTGTATAAACAACCCGCTGGGTTCAATTATGTTTTATTAATTATTGAATATTTATATACAGTATATATTGAAAAATACAATCACGAAAGGCTGAAGTTGATACATAAATAAATGTTTTTCTAAGGTCTCAGATAAACGCATATTAAAATGACCAGAGAATGACGTCAATTGGGCATTCAGTACAGGGTGTTCTGATTTATAATAGGCATCATTTCTCCTAAAATAGAAGTACCAAGTAACAGAAGAACGCTGTCATGGGTATTTCTTTTTACAAAAAATGCATATTGAGTTAGACCTTGTCAGACTGGAGCACAGCCACACAAACATGGCTGTGCACATAGTAACATTAATAAGAAAGGCTTTAAAGTTAGAATTTCTGACTTTTTTCAAACAAATCTCCATTTTGCTAATATTTACCGCTAATGCAGCCTGCATCACATTATGCAAGACACAAGCAGGAAGATCGTTTGACAGAGCCATCCTGTTCTACTGTATATACTGTAGGGCTGTCAATCATTGTGACATTGCAATGCATGTACAATGAAACTCTACCTGATGCTGCATAGCTCTATCAACTTCCATAAAACTATTAGCTCGTTCATAACTTGGCTTTTACTACTTGGCTTTTACTATGAGAAATCACACACAAGCCAACACTGACAACATGAAAACATGCTTAATATTGTTGTTTAATCATCATTAAAACGGAATGGTTGGACAATCAATGAGACTGCTATGACTGGAGTTTGGTACCAGCTCACATTAAAAGGCAGTACCGTGCACAGGCGACTGTAGCTATGACATACAGTACGGTATCAACAAGGAGACAAAACGGGATGGAATTTTCCATCCAAAACCCTTTCAGGTTCAGGGGCTCTGCTGAGGCCATAAACAGGTAGCGCTCTAGGTGGTCAGCCCCCATAGACAGTCTGCTTTAGTAGGGGCTCGTGTTTGACAACCAAAGAGACTGGGGACCAGTGGAAAATTACTACTCTCACACTCACGCATGTACACACACACAGGCCGGGACCAGCTGAGGGAATGAGCATCTTGATGTTAAACACCCCTCCAGCCACATATCTGTCTCACTCACCGCTTACTCGACAGCTTGCGTTTTTATGGGCCGCGGTGCGGGGGCATGGTTCCGTTGTCATGGCGCACCAGCCCGCAAAGAAAGTAGCGGTGGTTATGTTGCATTACACGCATTGTATTTCTAAGTGTGTATATACGCAGAATAAGAAGTTACTGATCGTAGACCTTTGAAACTTTTGACGGCAGAGAGATGGATGCCTCTGTTGCCACCATTAAAGGTTTCCGATCTTTCTACGTTTAAGTGTCTTATCAGATTGCTTCGGAGAAGCCCAGCCAAGTAGATGAAAATGCCAGAGAAACAAATGGTGTTTTGCCAACACTGAAACCAAGGGGCCAGTGTGGGAGTATGAAGGCTTCAGCCTGAATCACGGGCAGAACGCTGTGGGTGGCAGCTCGTGCTGCGGCCCGGAGTGTGGGCTACTTTAAAAGGGGATCTGAGAGAAGGATATTACCTGGGTTCCAAGGCAGCCCACCATCATGTGGGTAAGCAATTTGGCAGCGAACATGGGGAAGCGAGAGCACAGCAGATGGGATATGATGGCCAAGGCGAAACCTGGAGACAGGGACAAAAAAATCATCCTGTGAACTAATGCTAATCACACGCAATCAGTTTCTATCAAATATATATGCAGTTCAGAACTACATGGGAGGAAATGTGAAAGATGACATTATATTAAGATGTGAGGACGAGCGAGATATATAGACAGACAGACAGAAATACAGAGATAGGGAAATAGTTAGGCCCTTTCTGACAGAACGCGGGATGCGCTGCGCTCGCCTCTGGGTTGAGCGCAGACTTCTCCGAGGTGTACAGGGAAGTCGCAGATGACAGCGCAAAATAGGGGGGGTTTTCAAAACTTCTAGCGGGACTACGTCATTTTGTTGTTGTCAGCAACAAAGAGGAATCTGTCTGTCTACACTATTTTTAAATAATGGGTTTCAGAGTCCAGCGGTGCCGTCGCCGCGTTCAGTCTAAAGGGGCTTTTAGCCGGAATATCAGAGAGCAACAAGGAAACAAGGCTTGTACCTGAGATGCAGATGAAGCCCGAGGCGTAGAAGGCCTCATTGTAGGTTGCGAGAGAGCCCATCTCTGCATAGGCAGTGTAGACAGACAGGTGAGAGCAAGCACACTCCACATAACTCCCACTGTCTTGTACCACTCTACAGAACTGACTGTCTGATCGCCAACTAGAGGAAATAAAACAGAAATAAAATAGAATAGTATGCAGTTATTTTTAAGCATGGTGGTGTAAGGTAGGCTATGAACAGCCAGGCGTTAGTCTCGGTTTGTCTGGCAGTGTCACGATCAGTGCGCACAGGCCCGTTCGCGCTCCCTGCTTCCCTTCCTCACAACGCACCTGTGGTGGATTAGCCCCACAGGTGCATCTCCTTATCGTTAATTTTAGTTACTATTTAGTTGCCTCAACAGCACTCAGAGCTGTTGGTCATTGTTTTGGCATAGACGCCCTGTATGTTCGTGTTTTTGTTTTATTAAAAGTACGCTTTATGCGTTTATCTGCTCTTCAGCCTGTGTGTGTTCCTCTGGCTTGCGCTTACTCTCACTACCCCACACGAACCGTGAAAGACAGCTGTCGACAGCATGCATGATAATTAAACAAGAGAACACTGCATTCATATTTGTTCTGTGTGAAATTAGCTTCGTAACTTATGACCCAGGACCCCCAAACAGAAGTTGGTCATTGCACCAAAACCACTAAATTGTACAGCATAAACAACAATAAAATAGAAAATGTTGACATGACCCTCTATAACCATCCTGCAACCCTTTGAGTTTGAGAAGCACTGAGTTACTCTTAAGAACACATAAACTAACCTGCTAAATATATGACAGGAAAGCAATTTAGTGTGAAAACAACAAATTCTCTTTCAAGTTAACTTAATTTCTCACTTGTTTTGATTTCACCCTTTCACCTTATATATCTCTCACTTGCTCATGATATGATCTATTACATCTGTTTGGTTATCTGAAAGCCATCTCTAGGCCATTGTTTATAGACAATCCTGCCAAATCTGAGCCTGTAACAGCCTGTTCCTGCCAAGTCTCGTTCCAGCCCACTGGAATGTACTCGACAGACTACAGCGTTTTAGGACAGACTGAACAAAAAAGACAGGAATCTGACTTCACCCACGGCCGTAGTCAGGCCACAAGTTAAAGGTTGCACTCTGCTGTGCAGCTAACTGGCCTGGAGATGTTAGCTGAGAGCCTTAGAACATGTTCAAACAGTGTTAGGTTCAGGCTGAGGCTCCATTGTTCACTTGTGTCCAGATACAAAAAAACAGAGAAAAAAAGCACGTAAAGAGTTAAATACATCATATTTTTTGTGATGAAATAGCATGGCTTGTTGTTAGTATCAACAAGAACAAAAATTAACAAAAGAAACTGTAGGAGGATTTATAGAATGCATGTTATAAAACAATACTGGTATACATTTGGGGCTTGTTACCTCTCAGCTGCCTGGTTCCACAAAAGGCACAGGGACTGGCCCGGTTTAACCCGCGGGCCTGGAGTGTGAATGCGATACACCACCTCATTACCATCCGTCAGGGGTCGTGAACCTCTGCCCTGCACGCTGACCGCGAACACCTTGAGGGAGAGACAGTGGGAAAGCCATAAAAATGTACAAATATTTAGTGAGCTAATAGTGGGACAATACTGCCACCTGGTGGGGGGGGGGCAGGATGGTCTAGTTGACTAGGTGTTGGACTCCCAGCCAGAAGGTTGTGGGTTCGAGCCCCAGAGTTGACCTTCCTGTAAGCATCTTTGAGCAAGATGCCTAACCCCTACCTGCTCCATGTACTGGCACCATGTAATTGTTGACAAAATGTACTAATTGTAAGTCGCTTTGGATAAAAGCGTCTGCTAAATGCTGTAAATGTAAATGGTGCCGATAATGAATACATTGTCTCATCATGAATCAAGTATCTAATTAAGCACTAATTACAAAATATAGTTATAGTTCTGAAATGTATTCTTCCTACTACAAAACTAGTACTGATACTAGAAGAAAACATACAGTACAGCATACCGTTAGCTCATTTCCAGACGTCTACAATGTATAGAATATACCCTAGTTAATGCACATACTTACTATGCAGTGATTTATTCCTTTTCAGGGTCGCCCCTACTCTATCACATGATACTTTGGGGCAAGACTATTTAAAGGACCCCTATTGTGCACATCTGCCCCTCCATATGTAGGCATTTGGTCACTGTATCTAAGATTTGGTCAAATAAATTATTTAAATAAATCTGTAACCTTTTGTGATAGTCAAAAAGCATGTGACACCCGAGGTTACAATACAGAAGCATATGAGAGCAGGCATTTTAAAATAAAAACACTGCCTGTTCCTACAGATGGGCAGAAGAACATGCTACAAATAATGGATTAAAATGTTTGTGAATGTTTTGAATCTATAGAATGAATCACTGTTGAGTATGTGAAATTGTTTCAACTACTACATTGTAAAGAAAGAGTAAAATAAGGGACTTTTAAACCCAAGTCAGTTCCTCCCCACGGTACCTTTCCATTCAGGGCGGTGGTTTTATCCTTAGTGAGGAACCAGTGTTCGGTGGTGTACTCCGTTAGTTGTATCTGGCGGCAGGCCTCGGGAGCCACGGTGGCGCTGGTTGGGCCTGGCACCTCCAGCAGTTTGTCAGGGAACTGAAAGGTATCTGCGTTTTGGCCGGTGAAAGTGTAACTATTGATCTGCGTTGGGTACCAGTGGTACGCTGTGATGAACATGTACGGACAGGTGTCTAGAACAGTTCGCCCTCTGGAAAGATGATTTAGAGTATGTATAAGGAATCAGTTTAGATAATGACCCACAACTATTATAAGCCAAACCACTGTTGAAATTCAGTATTTGGCATTATTTAGTATCATTTGTGAAAGGAGTGAAAAGTTACTCTATACTTAATAGTTCAAATCTATCCCACAAAGAATCCAATGTCACAAAGCCAACCAAAAAGAACACAACACAACCACGTAACCACAGTGAAGACCAGGTGAACCTGCTCCAACAAAAACTACTAAATGGAAAAACTTTTCTACTCTGTACTGACAGACTGACCTCTGGCCCTGCCCTCCACACTGGCTTTGTGTGAGTAGGGAGAAGGCGAATCGCTCAGCCACCTCGGCCAACTGGCTGACACCCCTAGTGTCTCCCCGGCTGGGGTTGACCAAGGCACATAGCAGGTTGTAGGTCAAACCTCGGGTGCTTTCTTCCAAAGGAGTCCTCTCTGCCTCGTCTAGCACCTTGCCCAAGCGAAAAGAAAGATTTTGAGTGTTGAGCTAAAGGTTTGTAATTAGACGTGTATTGGGATATTATTCCCAATGTTTGTGTTTTTGCCTGTATTGTATGACAATTATAATGTGTGCAATAGTTCATATTAACAAGAACAACAACAAACACAACGAATATTGTCCTCGTATGGCTTCTACCAAAAGCATTTGTGGCCACAAACCATACACACACCACAGTCAAAGAGAATAAAGCAATCCTGCACAATGGATGTTTCAGCAACCTCTCGAGATGAATTTCCTGTATTCATTCCTTCCTCGCTGTTCTTCTCTACTTTGTGCGTTGTATCACCGTCTTCAACCCTCCTTTCTCTCCTCGTACATTTCTGCTGCCTCTGTTCCCTCTCATCTGTCCCCATGCTCCCCCTCATACTAAATTACAGTGGTGTCTCCTCTTGTCTACAGGCGGCCTGATGTGTAGAGGTTTGCACATTAAGGTGACAACCTAGACCTTAAGATGAGACACTACTGCAGATCTGTCCGAAGAGCATACAGGAGTACTGTCTATGCCCTTTAGATTTCAACTGCCTGGCCCATTATTATGACTCACTGGCATTGTAAAAAAAACATGTCCCATAAGAGTAAATAACAAGTCGTAGTTTCAGTAGATAGTAGACTCAGTTTGTGTTTTATTTCCAATGTTAAAGGGATAGTGTATATTAACTGACCAATGGCAGCAGAGTGGCAGATTTACTGGTGTAATACGGAGACTGCACAATAGGATATACATATGTACACTGTGTCCGTGCATGTGTGTATGTGCAACCAATTTGACATTTTTTGCCAAATGTTTGCTCTCATTAAGCAAGTCCTATCCTGCCCAAAAGCCTTTAAAAATACAGCAGAATCTTACACCACTACAACTTTAATCCTCCAATATCCATTAGGGTGATTAAAAACAGGACAAAAACAAAAGAGGGATTTATGACTTAAATTCCTCTCACCTTCCCAAATGCTAGGAACACGCCACTCATCTGCTCGGGAGTGAGTGGTGTGCTCACTTTATTGATCAATCCCTGAAGAACCCGATCCAAGATGCTTGGCTCCAGGGGCTGATGTAACTGATCCAGCAGGGCCCACACAGCCTGGCTCTCAGCATTCGACACCAGGGTGACGTTGGCCAGAGCGTACAGCGGGTGCACCCTGGCCCCTCCAGACGCTTCGTAGAGCTCCACTCTGAAGCGCTTGGGTGTGGGGTTAGAAGAGGCCTGCTCGGGCGTCAGGGTTAGGTCCAGGGATGTGCTCTGCTGGCCAGGGTCAAAGGTCAACTCGCCCTCTCGTTTGAGAAAGTCCATGCCGGCTAAAGCGGGCCAGATCATGAAAGGGCCCACCGCTTCTGCACGAGGGAGCTCCTACAGAGAAACAAAGAGAAGATTTTAATAAAATAACAACGACAAGAACGCTAATAATATAGGAATGTTGTTTTCCTCCATTTGAACTCAGCACAAGAAATGTAATGTATTAATGTACACAACAAATTTAATTGTAAAAGCAAAACATATTAGCATCTGATGAAAGTGCTTGAAAGCAGCTGCATGTGTGCTCACGTCCATCCCAATACATCTCCCATAACGGAGATGAAAGCAGATGACCAGTAGTCTAGTTAAGTGCACTGGACTGTGTCTCCTTTGATCTGCAACATCACACACTGTGATCGCCAGTATATATGCCTGTAAGCAAGACAACTGGAACACGGATCACACATGTCCCATTTCATATCCTTTCTCCAACAACGTTGTGATGTGAAGGAGCTTGATAAACAACTTTTGCCTCCAATAACTTTATGACGTGACAGTGATTCCCTTTCAGCTAGACTTGGGTGTAAAGAAGGCAATGGCGGCAAAGCTAATCGCTGTCACTTTCTGAAGTCGTTTCAGGGAAAATACAATGACCTTCTTTATACTAATGATGAATTAATAACAATAATAATACACCCAATAGGAATCCACATCTGTAAAACGCGTGGTCTGCCCACTGCTGTCAGTCAGCTGTCTGTCAGCTGTCACTCAGCTGACTCACCAACACTCAGCTGACTCATCTACACCAACCTCATTGGCCCTTTGAATGAAGGAGGTTCTTTTAAATAGTCCCCCTCCATTACTATTTTGCTTACTAAGTTCGCTGCAGAACACCCGCCACCTCCACCTACTTTTCAATTGTTGTACATTGTTGTCTTTCTTATACCATTTTCACTAACGTGAATATTAAGGGTTTGTTTTTTCAGATATTGCTTGACCATTTTACAGGTATTATGCGTATGCATATTTCTGTATTTAATTGATCATGATTGCAAATGGTCATACATGTTTCCCATCATATTATTTCTGTTAAAACTTCATATCTGCTGCTATTTGGGGGGTTAAAAACGCTGTTTTGATACACCCATACTTAATACTAGTATGATGAGTAGAAGCCCCCCAAACTAACCATTCCGCCAAAGATAAATTGCTAAATAGCATACTTCTATATGTTTTAATGAATTGCTTTTGTACCATAAAACGAGAGTGGTCTGACTGAAACAAGGTTAAGTATGCATGCATGTTCAATAGTTCAGTCAGACCACCTTATGGTACAAAAGCAATTGGTACAAAAAGCTGACTGACAGCAGTGGGCAGACTCCTGTGGCCTGCTACGCTTAATATAGTCCACAAGCATTGACCTAAGCATTTCAGAACTGCGTGTCTGTTTATACACAGATTATCATGAATAGCTTCAGTCTATCATGGAAACCAAAGCAATTTGAAAGTAAATCTACAAATGACCTAAGCATTTCAACTCATAAGTAAGTGTTTTCCACTTGTCACTCACCAGCATACGGTAGCGTACAGACATGGCTGACGCCGCGCTTGCCTTTCTGTAAACCTGGAGACTGAGCTGTGTGGTCTTCAAGGTGGCTACGGGCAGTCTGGAGCCCACAGCAAAGTACACAAGGCCCCGTGGATCGTCACTCTCTGCCAGGGTGATGAGGGCAAAACGGGCAGTTTGGTTGATGGTAGCACCGACACCCACTTGGTAAATCTCTACCAGGAATAAGGCCTGGTACTCTGGCTCCTATCATAACAAAACAGAAAGAAAAAATAACAATCACACCCATGTCACGAACCTCCCGTTCCACCACATCCCAAAGATGCTCTATTGGGTTGAGATCTGGTGACTGTGGGGGCCATTTTAGTACAGTGA
>JAOEHI010004140.1:0-10239 GCA_025447815.1 Percopsis transmontana | reverse complement strand
CCCCCCCGCCCCCCCCCGCCCCCCGCGCCCCCCCGCGCGGCCCCGCCCCCCCCCGCCCCCCCCCCCCCCCCCCCCCCCCCCCCCCCCCCCCCCCGGCCAGCAGGGAAATATCGAGAGAGATTTCCTCTCTCGATATTTTGGTTTGTTGGTTTGGAGCCCCACCGAAGCTGCCGAGAATGGCACAGAGCAGCGGGGCTTTTGTTGGAACAGCCATGCTGGTCCGCTTTTTAATGATTTCCTTGGGAAAACAGTAGAGACACGGCGGAGAGCAGATCAGGGAGGAAACAGGGTTATTTGATGATAGATGTGTGTGCGTGGGAGGGAGGGGCAGCCAATAAACGATGTCACTCCACACACAGCATGAGAAACATGGTAGAGCCAAGGACATGATGGGGAGACGAAGAGAGGGAAGGGAACAATGATGGACAATGGAAAATCTAAACTTTTGTGAATTATGCATCTACAATTACAAGCATATTGTGTAAAAATCTACAGTATCATCCCATGAGTTACCTCCCGTTTTGGGGTGGGGTATTTCCATATGTAAGGATGCGGTAAGACCTGAGCAGAGTCAACTTTTTGCCCCTGATGCCCACGGAAATCATCAGTTTGAATCCATTGTGTTTGAATGTGACAGTGGATTGGAGGCCCATTCACAAATACCTGTATGTGCCCATGTCTTTTGAGTTTACAGGGACATGACAAGCCAACCGCAAAAAGATGGTCCAGCCAAAAACTCTTTAACTGACCCAAAATGTGTCTTTTTGAAATCTGTAGCGTTAGCGCGGTAACAATATCACAGGACGTGGTTGTGTTTTCTTGTTTTGATAAGAGTTTATCCTGTTTTCAGCGCTACTTTCGTAACTCAGAATGACATTGCACACAACCACACGTACACACAGAAACAGAGCAAATTTGAGAGATTAGCTATTTAAAATCCAAGCGACAGTCACAGAACGGCAGGCCTATTTGCACTCATTTGTCACTGCAGTTGTGCCCCGCGGGCCTCCGTATTGTTCTCAGACGTGTTGGGGCCATGTAATGTTTGAATTAGACCAGGCGCCTGGCCTAACCCACTTGGGTAAAATTAGGCATAAGGGCCAGCTTTCTCTCACAGCCTCTTTTAGGGGATTAGCTGACATTTTAAGTTATTGGAGGACTAATATCCATGATTAAAACAGTGGATGATTGCGCACAATGGAGACATATTTTACTGGCCTTCCCTCAAAGGGGAGGGGGGAAGAGATGGCGGGACGGGGAACTTGGGGGTTTATGGTAGTTAAAGAGGCTCGCTCACGGTCCAGGGCGAGATTATAACGCCCTATTTAACACTTGATCTGTGGATAGTGAGCTATGAACTCCCACTGAACCTTAAGGACCAGCATTAGAACAATATGTGTTAGTGGTTTCTGGTCATTTAGCTGTTTTCTGCAGTCGCCATATGCTGTTTTCTTATGGTAACCTTTCGGGGCACTAAAGAAGTTTATGCAGTCATTTTAAAGTGAGTTCAGACAGCAGGATCGTATGACATCCACAGGTTCTTATTTGAAACCCAGAGGCTTTGAAGCTATACCAAGTCACTCAGTGGACCAGGCTACACGGATCTCAATGGAGATTAGTCTGAGGTGCAAGTCTTTTCTGTTAGCCATCAAAAATATCCCTGTTCCCGCTCAAAAATCCCCAGATCTCCCACCCTGCTACCAAAACCACCAAAACCAGAAGCCCTAATAAGAGTTGTCCGTTGTGAAAAGCACTGCTTGCTAATTGGACCAGTAGCTGAGTGACATCATTAACAGGTGCTTGATCCGGTTGGCTGTTGATGGGAACATTTTAATTAACGTTGCTGGTAACTGGTCAGAACCAGGGCAGACCAGAAATTAGTTGATTGTTAAGGGCTGTTGTCAACGTTTATGATGTGTCAGAGGAAAGAGGTAGGCCTGTTGTTTGTGCATTGGGGCTAACTTGGAGGTCAGGGGCAGATAGAGTGACAGAAGGAGAGAGAGACGGAGAGAGAAAAAGAGAGAGACAGAAAGAGACTGACCAGACCAGGTTGCAATAAACCAGAGGAAATTATGCTGACCATTGTAATTGCTCTCACCCAGACTGTTGGCCTGTTCCCGGCCTGTAATCGCTGTGCAACATTAATCTCCTACCAAAACAACCACTCTCCAAAAACTACATAGAACCAGGTAGTTTCATGCAGACCAATACAGAGAGACATTGAGTAAAGGAAATAATGTGTTTTAAAGCATGCTTGGAACTACTGACGCATCTTTGCAGTTTTGAGAGTGAGATACATTTCTACAGTACATACAGGAAATGAATGGAGGATACCAAGAAATGTACGTGCAAGACAAGAGTATAGGAGGAACTGTACAGCTGTAACCACAATCTAGGATTCAAAACCCCACCCAAAAACACTCCAACTTATGTTCTGAACGTCCTGGCTCTGTTTTTAAACTCTATTCTATTTCCTGCTCTCTTCATTTTCCTTCAGTGGCTAATGCTACACGTAGCATGAAGAGTATTCAGTGCTCCCTGAGGCCCTGTAAGAATAGCCTTCCATGACCAGTGGAGGGTATTCCTTTTGTCTGAAATATTGCATTCCCCACACAGACAGGCTGAAGGCCAGCCCCTCACAGAGTTTCCAAACAAGCAACACAGAACATCTCACATTAATCACCGGGTCCAGTTTGTTTCATCTCTGAGAAGCTTCTAGAAGTGAGGAGTGATGGCACAACTGGTTCCAGATTCCCGACAGCGCATAAAGAAATGATCAATACACCGCAGGTCACCCTTTCCCTCCTGTGGGGGTCCTACCAGAGGTAGGATGGAGGTAGCATCGGTCATGGCCAAACAATGTCTTGGAGGTGTGTTTCAGGGTAAACTCAACCCTCCCCCTCCCATTACCCATTCCCTGTGTCGACCCTGCCTGGCCAACAACAGGGGGAAATCCTATGGTCAAACAACAAGGAATAATCTGGCACAGAGGAAAAATCTGTTAACATTTAGGTGTGTCAACCCCATCTGCCTTAATCGCTCTTCTATCACTGTCACTAATTCCTCTCTGGTTCCCAGCTTCACTTTTCACCCTCGGTTTCTCAATCCCACGCTTATTTCAAAGCACGCCAACTGTTTTGGGATGCAACGCCGATGAACGCGATACTGCTGTTTGTTCATGTAAAGGAAAGCACCCCCCAATAAAAGTAGATAAGAGAAGGACTTCCCACTGGGGACAGTACACACACACATAACCACGGAGATAGACCGACAGACAGAGAAGCCCCGGCAGGTACAAGGGACAAGCTATAGACCAGGCTATAGGGGATCAGAATTCAGAAATAATGTACTCATGGTTTGCCTGAGGTTATTGCTGCTATATTATATTGTCACTCCCACACACATGCTCTCTCTCTCTGTGCGTTCACATCAACATGGTAGGACCTTAGCTCATGCTTTTGGCCTAAGTGACTCACCACAATTGAGAAAGTGGAGATTTAGCATAATGCTCTTGCAAACTGTTCAAGGCTACATTACTGTTGACCACTGTGGAGTGGGAATCAAACCCATAACCTTTTTACCCGTGTGTCCAACCAGGAGGCCGTGCAGCTGCCCCAAGTCCTATTAGTAATCATCTCCAGGTCATAATTAGCCAAGTATACGTTTTTACATGCGCATGTGTAACAAGTGCATTACCAGTACAATAGGTTAAATAATCTATGACCCTGTTTAAACCTGGCATTAAAATGTGTTTTGAGTGATCGGACTGCAATCGGCTAGTGCTTGACCACATAAAAGTACAGGTGTAAATACATCCAAGACGCATTGAGGATGGATTGTGATCTGATCGGCCGGTTCGGCAATTGTGTTCTCAGACCACGTTTGTTAAAACAACAAACGTGGTTTGACATGCATTTACACTGGACTCACACAGAGGAGAGGGGGATGTTTGAATCGGATCTCAATGTGGACACTGGAGACAAATTTTCATACCAGGTGTAAATGGTGGCAGGATAGTCTAGTGGTCTAGGTGTTGGACTCCCAGCCAGAAGGTCGTGGGAACCTGTAAGCATCTTTGAGCAAGATGCCTAACCCCTATCTGCTCCATTAAATAGAAGCATATAAATGTAAGTCGCTTTGGATAAAAGCGTCTGCTAAATGACTTAATTTTAACTAAATTGTAAATGTTACAATCATATCTAGTCTAGAAGCAATCTGGATACGAGACACATTTGGATGCTCGATGAAGAATAGAAGCTCCACACTGAGAATCATCTTTTTCTTCTCTCTCTCTCAGTCTAGACAGAAATAGGAATAGGGAGGTAGAGAGGAGATACCATGCCAAGTCATGTGCTGTCATACGCACTTGGATTGACCTACACACACACACATACAAAAACACACACAGAGCCAGGTCTGGACGAAAAGGAGAAACAAACAAAGGTGGATTTTGACAATTAGCTGGTCCCATACACTGCTTCCAGACCTACTGAACAGGATCTATTAATCACACACACACACACACACACACACACACACACACACACACACAGACTGCAGCACACTTAAACTAGCCGAAGAACCCTCTCCCGTACACATCACTCAAAACACTGACGTGCTTACACACACACACACACACACACACACACACACACCCACACACACACACACACACACACAAGCTAATGAGCAGAGTAATATTCAAACATGTGGAAGCCATTTGTCCATTTACCTCCTCCTGGCTCTATGAAAACACAGGAATATAGCAAAGTTGGAGAAAAGAACAGCCGGTCTCTGAACGCACTGGGATTATTTAGCTACTACTGGTTATTATGGACAAGCTGGTTTATTGATAGGATAAATCATTGCTGCCCCTGGTAGAGATTTTCCCCAATTTCTACTGAATAACTGGTCAGCAATCTCACTACATGTTTGTGTGTGTGCTGTCACTTCCTTATTTAACTTTTGGTTAGCTATTTTTCCAGACTATCCTAACCAGCATGTCACTGTAGCCAAAAGATAACTTAGAATTATCTTTTAGTGAGCATGCCGTTCTCTTTTTTGGGTTTATGCTATTCTTCCATAGACCACACAGCATGCGATGGTTATAGTGTAGTCTAATTTAAACTAATACAATACACACATATGTACAAACACACATTTACATGCTCACCGGCACAAATACACACGGTTGGCTGTATTAGTCGTTGTGACTGCACATACAGTACGTGAACGTAGAAATACAGTATGCCGTTTATGTCAACACTGGGTGCCAAGGAAACTGCGCGGGTCAGCTAGTTTGGCTAACCTCGCCCTCTGCAGGGCGTTTAAAGCAGCATTTAAAGCAGCGATACTAGAACAGGCTATTCATACACATGCCCCTGTGCGTGTAGTCGAGGGGATCTGACCATACAGTGTTCTAGCTGGGGGATCAACTCACCCAAAACCACATTTGTCCTCAGCCAACCTATAGTATACTGTAGGTAGTATGGGTATAGTATAGGTATAGTGGATCTATTGTAGACGTTAATAGGAAGATAAATACCTTAGTAGTGGATTGTCTAGATTGAGAGTTCAATGTATATTGACACATCAGATAATTGGTATCTATAATTAGGACCGTCTCATTGATATTTTCCTTCACCAGACATTGTCTCTCACAGAGACATTGTGCTCTGCATTGTAGCGTTGTGGTGTTTTGGAGGCAAAAGTGTTTGACTGTTGGGCTAATAGCTAGCCTACAGCATGTGAATCTGGTGAATTTTGGTAGGCTATACTGTAGCCAATATAAAACCTACAAGACTCTATCTCTCTTGCTTAAACACACACACACACACACATACATACAAGTTTTCCATGTAAAATCTAAGCCCCCAGCTGAAAGAGGACAAAGTGATCTGTGTTCCAGGACTGATATTTGTGTTTGAGGCGCCTCCTGTCCTCTGCTACATGCTAGTATGGCATTATTACATCTCTACTTCACCAATATCCTCCACATTACCGCATTCTAATGGGCCTACACACACACGCAGACATGCACACACACACACCTCTTTGTTCAGCTTGCTGATGCCTGTGACAACATCAGTTAGCATCAATCTGTCACATGAATATTGGGCATGTTTTTCTGTGGTTTGCCACCTATGGATTCCCTGCTCAAATCTGACACCCCATCGCGCTTGATGTGTGCATACATTTGTATTTGCATATGCCCATGCTGGTGTGTGTGTGTGTGTGTGTGTGTGTGTGTGTGTAGCTACTCAGGACAGTTGAATAATACAAGATGATTCTCTCTGGAGTCACAAAGCCTTTCTGTATTCGTGCCAGTAACTAAAACTTCTAACCAGAATATGAAGGCAAGATTAATATAGATTAGCTAAGATTAAAGATCCTCTTAAAAACGCATTAGCTCAGCCACAGCATTAAAGCCTACTGACTACACTGTGCAAGCTACAAACTGAGAGACTATTGCTGATTTCATTTAATTGCAGACATGTATCTGTTTGTAAGTAGTTGAAAATAATAATTATTGTTTGCATAGTGTAAAAAGTGTGTTGATACTTTTATAATACTGCATCTGTTCTTTTATATTCCTTGTGCTGCTATGTCAACCGAAATTTCCCCTATACAGCGGATTAATAAAGTTATATCTTATCCTATCTTATCTTATTTCACAGTTCCAGTAGCTAATACAAACACAACAAGCATTTAAATACGTGCAATGACCCTCAATGAGGCAATGGGAAAAGATTAACACAAGTGTTTTAATAACACAACTCAGGGTGAGAATGCAAAGGCATCATCTCTGATCTTTACCCATGAAGATACTGTATTTGGCATGGGCAGCATGGACTAGTTTTGGTTCCTGGCTTGGGTCCAGTGTGTGGGGAGGGCAAAGACCTGCAAAAATGCTAACTGAACCTCTCAAATGTCCTATAGGTGTGAGGGGTGTCTCAGTATAGTGTTACACCAATAGACCAGTGTGTCCCTCTGCCTCATGCACTAATGTAAACTCAGATAGACTCTGTACAGTTAATAGATGGACACAGACTTATTGTGCATTTGGGAACTGCATTGAAATAAAGCTTCAGGCGTGCTTCTGCCAGATCAGGACATATTTATGACTTTATGGAGTTTTCATAAAGTCATATTTGCTGTACTGCTCAAAATGGTGGTTATAGTCAATCCTATAACTGAAAACAAACAACAGCATATAATCAACCTAAAATCATACATGATGAATCAAAAATGTTTAGGACAGTAAAATTAATGTTTTCTCAAAGCTCGAATATGCAAAACATATTGAAGGCATGCTGGCTATATCGAATCATGTGCTAATAATGTAATGGATTTAACAGTCTCCCTGTCATTTCAAAATGTATGCATGTGCAGACTTACACTAACAAACACATGCAGGCATACACTTACATTTGCAAACGTACATCGTAAAGGCACACACACACACACATACACACACACACACACAGAGAGAGAAAGAATTGGTTTATTGCAGCTATTTGGCTCTTGTATGCCTTGCTCTGGTCAAACCAAAGTAATATATCACAATCAGATGAATCAGTTCCTGAGCCAACACTGTCTGTGTACTGTAGTATGAAACTCCATGCTGTGCACCAAGACAAAGGCCAAAAGCCACATGGCACAGGCTCCAAACAATGCCCATTATGAAGCCCATATGTCGAAGATGTTAGGTTTGATAATTTATTTGTTTAATAATTTATTTGTTTTATTTTGTTTTTCTCTTCTGTTGACTTGAAAAGTGAAATTAGCTGTAACGAAAAACAAACTGTCACGATCAATATCTCTCACATGTATGTACAAGCACACACACACACGCATCTTCCATCTATCTTTCTCTGTCAAGTACACACACACAGTCTTAATACACACCAAACAATCACACCCACATACTCTATCTTTTACTCTTCATTTATCTATATCAAGTACACACAGATGTGCACGAACGCACGCACTCACACACACACACACACACAGACACACACACAGACACAGAAAGATGGATGTGGTGCTCAGAGGATCTTGGCTGTGAAAACAGGTTGGCAGGTCAGATTTTAAACGCTTTCTAACGAGAGGTCCAGCTGTGTGTGCACTTGATCTGCTTCCATGACACACCCGGAAATGTGCATATACTGTCAGACGAGTATGTGTGACTGTGAAACACACAGGCATATCTACAGATTATCCCAATGCACTGTGCAAACACACCTTTGTGGTTTTTGTCACTTTACACTTGTATGGTTAATGTTTAGTGTCTCACAGCCATAATTGCTGGAGGCTGGGGCTGTGGAAATGAACCGGAATAGTCCTGCAGTGCAATTATTTTGGCACTACGAGATGTGTGATACACACACACACACACACACACACACACACTGTATACACACACACACACACAAGTGTGCACACAATTAATTATGAACCCACGCAGACATGCATATACACTTGTGGTGGTCTGACCCAGAACGAAATGTAGTCTTTGAGAGAGCAAGGGGAACAACTCGGCCAACACACCCTTCAAGGCGCTCAGATGTAAATACATCGCACGTGCTAGGGATGCACTGGCAACGTGCCATGTCTTTCTCACTCTACGTCCGGTACTTTTGGGTCAAGAACTGGCTGAAGTCCAGCTGAAGAGAGATCGCTGCACTACAGTTGCACATTCAAGAACGGGTATTCCAAAGGGTCCCGCGAATATTTCCAAAGTCGTCTGTCGCCATCTGGATGTTTGGCTCCAAGATTATGCATCAAAGATGAATTATGAATTACTAGTAACTTAATACTGTGTCCACATGCGGAGTCAAACAGCAAAACAAATGCTGTACAACTCCGATCAAGCAACGCAGGAATGATTAGAGACAGTGCTTCCTACATTAGCTGGCAAGGTTTGTGACAAGAAAATAAACAAGGATGCGCATTTTCATTTATTTTCTTGACACACACTGAATTACAGCCATAACCTGACACACATTGGCGGGTCCACCAATCAGAAGTCAGTCCCACAAAAGTCATTAATGTAAGATAGCAGAATGCAACTAGCAAATTACTGCCTAATTTTGAAACAATTTTTACAACATTAATCTAAGACAATGAAACATGAAACCCAAAAATCAAATCTATAAAAAAAACAATTGGGAAAATCACAGCTGAGTTGATTTGTAAGTAATATGCCCTTTTATCAGCGTGTTACCGTATGTTCTATGTCCTGTGAGTTTATTTTTGGTCTGGCCACAAATGCAACATTCCATCACTCCCCCTATTTTGGCTTCAAAGACTAGACTCACTCCCGAAAGAGAAAATGGCAGCAAGCGTGATTAGAAACTGTGATCCTACATTGTTCATCCCATGGTATCTGTTGATCTAAAAGGCTAGGAGGACTGTCGACTTTCTGTCGGTTGGTCTCCCCCTTCGCTCCCTGGTGTCTGATACAACGCACAATCAAAATGAGAAGCAGATGTTTCTGGGAAGGCAGAAGTGTGTCTATCCATGTGTGTGTGTGTGTTTGTGCACAAATGCAAATGTATCTGTTTTTACGTGTGTGTTCTTGGCCATGCTTTTGTGCATGTACGCACAGTTGTGTTTGTGAAATTGTTGGATTCTAATGTGTGTAGGTGGATAAAACATATTTATGTGTGTGCGTGTGTGTGTGTGTGTGTGTGTACGTGCGTGTCTAGGAAAGCAGACAGACAGCACTTTAAAATGGCTACCATTGCGAGACTTGTCCCTGGTGTGACAATATGAAACCAGAGACAGAAACCCTCTGACAGAAGCAACGTTCTCTTCTTTCCCCTCTTACTCCATCCCTCCTTCCATCACTCGTTCTCTGTTTATTCATCCTTCCTCTCCCTCTGTTCTGCATCCTATGTCTCCCACCCACAATTGCATCCATTTGTCTGATTCCCACTTATTTCTGGTGAAGCGCTTTAGAAAAGTTCCCTACCGTCTTCAGCCAAATCTTTAGATTCATACTTTCTCTCTCTGGCCATAGCTTGTAGTCACTCGCAGGCTTTGGTCTTTGGTTTCAGGGTTTTCTCAATAAATGGAATCTCTTCAGTACCGTATTAAAGTCATTTTTTTTAAATCCTGTATTAAAATCTCATTGTGGTGTAGGCCAGTCGTACTAGTGTTAACCCTCCTATTACCTTTGGGGTCAATTTGACCCCATTCAATGTTTAACGTCTCTAAATAAATTATTGACATCAT
>JAOEHI010004139.1:0-10239 GCA_025447815.1 Percopsis transmontana | reverse complement strand
GTGTGTGTGTGTGTGTGTGTGTGTGTGTGTGTGTGTGTGTGTGTGTGTGTGTGTGTGTGTGTGTGTGTGTGTCATTGAAGGCTTTTTAACACACACAGATGTCTCCTTAGAGTCTGAGTTTAATCTGACTTCAATCACGTCATAGTAAACACTTCCTTGCAGCAAGCAGAATGCCAAGCAGGGACTTGCCTTGTCAGAAGAGATGTATACAGGGGGCCCCACAGTGGAAGTCAGATGTATGCCTCAGGGGAGCATAAGACCAACCCCAATGTAACACCAAAGTGTAACATTGGTCTGTGGCTAGGCTATAGTTGACCTAGGTTTGACCAAACACCGGTGCTATTGCGATTAGCTTGGCTAGCGCAGCTCAGCCTCTGCTCTCCATATGCTAGGCTAATCATGCTGGTGGTTAGCTTGCAGGTCAGACAGTGGTGCTGTGCACGTGAGGTCAGACCTCTCAGACGGCCCTGTGAAGCTCATATCGTTTCACAATTCACACAACGGTGGTCCTTTTTTGTTATTGGACCTTCTCGTCTAGTGTGCGTGTTCCACTGTTTGTGTATGTGCATGTCAGTGTGTGTTTGTCTGTGTCAGTGATGTACTGATGTATCCAGACTCTGCACACATTCCTCTGTTATTCTAGCATTTATTCCTCTCTTGTGGTGTGGTTGGTCAGTGGTGTCCCACCATGTACTCCACAAGATGTGCATCAGTGAGTCCTGCAGAACACAAAGTTCTAGGTCCGTTTTTTAAAAAGTTATGAATGTAGTATCTGTCGGAGCTGTTTACAGAGGAATTAACGCTATCCTAGTGCTGCTGCTGGCCATTTAGGTAGCAGAAATAAGGCACAGGTGTGCATACCTGCATTGGTGGTGAATGTTTTGCTTCCTGGGGGCCAAGAAAGGAGAATTATTTGACAAATGAACTTCAACTTTTGGATGCAAACAGAGCAAACTGAAATCTGGCCTAAACGTGTCTTACAAATGCCAAAACCCTCCATGAGGAAAGCCAAACTAGCTCATCTCCCGCTAATTGAGCTCCTGAAAACAAAAGGTCTTGGGACAATTTGTGGTTTCACGAGTTTCTTACAGAGTGAAGTTGTTGAGTGTTGGGCTAAAGTTAGCTCTGGAGTGTCTCTTGTAGATGGCAGCTTTCTGGGGCGTTCTGTGAGCAGGATGAAGGAGATTGATATTTTTGCTAGCACAGTGGAAATGAGGTGATTAATCAAGCTGTCAGTCAGCGCCCCACGCTCTGTTGCTGAGGTCCTTCCTTGGGTCAACACTGAGCATGGGGAAATTACATCTAATAGTAAATGTATAATAAGAAAATAATATACAGTCCTCAAGACAGTCCTCAAGACTGATACGAGTACCAAGTATTTTGTTTTAGAGTATTGTCCGAAACCGTGTACAGATATGAGTACAGGTATAATAAAATAAGCATTATAGGTGCGCAAAGAAAATGTTATAGTGCTTTCTCTACAAAGTCAGCAGCTACAAGCAGTAACGCTCTGGCTAACTGACTACAAACATAGCTCATCTGAGCGTAAGCCGGTATCAACTTGTTTGCTCTCAACACTAGTGCATGGCACCGTTAGAAACTGACTGCGTTGCTTCTCCAGTACTAGGCGTAGTGTATATTTACGACACTCCAATATGGTTACGCTTTACTGCTTTGTCGTATCCCCTTCTCTGTCTGACCAGGCTGCTACGCTGCACACACACACTAGTCTTTTCGATTTATTATTTTGGGATGCTTGTTAATAAACCGAAGACAGTGTGGAATACCAACAGCCATTGTGCCATCGTTTCTTTCGGTCGACAACTACGACAATGTATGATTGCAGGCATTTATGGCAGTCTTTCTTTTAACTTTAACATCTATAGCCTGTAGGTAAAAACCTGCTGTCATTGTAAGAACAACAGTTTTTTTTTGCTGATTTTGACAGAACTCCTAGCATCTCAAGGGTATAGACACTGCTTCCATGAATGTACACACATGACATTTACAGTCCTTGCACATGTGCGCCTCCAAAGTATTTTTTTTTTACTCTTCGAATACAGAATCCATAAGACTTGCGGGGGCACTTTGAAGATGTGAGGCCCTTGTGAAGTGGTTTCTCAGCCACATTATAGCCAGCGAACTGTATCCATTCTAATTATGAAAGGGCTGTAAATGACAAAAGGCCTGTACGGCGAGGAGTGGAGGGTTTTGTTTGGTGGCATCATAGTGTCATGGCATGATAAGCCGTGTGTCATATGCTTCTGCTCCGTCTATCCCCTTCCACTTTCTTCTCAAGAGAAACGTCTCTTTGTTTTTACTGAACAAGTCTGGTGTGCACATTCTCATGGGCCCCCGGTTTGAGATCTCCAGCTGTCATCAGCAGTGGTGCTTCTCGCTCGTTCATTAGCATCGCATCCTGCCCCATGGGCCTCTGGTTGCTTTCAAAAGACCAAGCCAGCAAATGCATCAAGAATATTTACTGTTTTAAAGTTAACCACAATGACAATCAAAACCTTAGATTACTAAATGGGACTCATTGTTCTTCCCTCTGGCTCTGTTATGTAGTCCTTAACTGTTCTTAAAAATACAAGATCGGGGTACTCTAAGGGTCCTGGCTCCATGTCCGGGAAGCAACTGATGTTTCTACCATGCGGGATTGACCTCTGTGGCCTCAGGTCTGGGCTTTGCCAACAGGCACACTACACTGGTGCCAGTCCCCCCACAGTTCCGCGTGACAGGGTCCAATCTGTTGTCCTTTGGCCCCAGCGAGGGTTGACCACAACCCTGGCTGGTTTGGGTTGGCTGGATGGATTGTCATTTGTGGCCACATGGGCCAATTAGCACCGTGGCTCAATAATCACAGCCTTTCTACCACTTCAGTATTTTCTTTCACTTAGCACGGCAGTTAAACTGATTTTGTAGGCTTGAACCAAATATCACTAGATGTTTGCAGCAACCAAAACATGGTCTTAGAAAAATAATGAAGGCCTAAGAATGGAGTTTGGGAAACGGTTTATAAAGAGCAAAAGATGTGGGATTTATATCTTTGCTAATATTACTTTTACATCCTTTTAGATAACACTATGGCCTATGGGACTGGGGCATAATACAGTTCCCATAATTCCCCTCTGTCACAACTGGAGTTTATCTGCAATGGGTTCTGGGTGCTTTGAGAGTGTGTATGTATCTCTTATCCCCCCAAAAGCTATTTTTGCTCAGAAAGATGACCTCTGTCTCCCAGCAGTTGTCCAAAATAAACACGATTAAAACATGTGCTCTCTGACTAGGTATTTCTGGTGTACAGTCAAGTCAATATTCAGAAATATGTGGCTATCAGGCTTGTTAATGGTTTTTAAACCCCTCTAATTTCAATTTTAATTCAACAAGTACACATGCAAGGTAAGATATATTTTTGGCTATGGTTTACATTCACCTTGAAGGCTATTGTCACCTGATGCTTGTCCCCGAAACATTCCCAATACCATTGACAAACACTGGAAAATCTTCTTCTGTGGAATACCTTCTGTAGAAGAAGTCACCTGAACTGTGACTGTGGTGAAGAAATGGAATCCATCAAATATACTGTAGTTGAAAGGCCTGTTTGGTTATAAGGACCCTGCCCCTTTATGTAAATCAATTCCATGTATACCTCATTTGATTAAAAGAAATGGAACATTTACGCATATTTACATAATTTTATTTGCGTTCATGTTTGCCTTCATTTGTGAATATGTGTAAGTCTGGTGATGCTGAGAGGGAGCCTCAATCAAATTAGATGAATCCGTTGGAGGTATGGTAATACAGTGTCGGTCCCTGCAGCCTACACCTGTGGCTATACCAGAGTGTCTATATAAGCACCTTCCATTTATCCTACCTTGTATTTTTATTCGCTCATGGAAAACCACATGGCCTGCACCCAGCAGCCTCGATGAACTTGTAGTATCCCTACCTCTTTTTCAATGCATCTTTTTCTCTCTTTTTCTCTGTCTTCCTCACGTTCTTGACTTTTCTCTCATCTGTTATCTCGAAAAGAATTTAGCACTTGACCCCGCTCTCTCCACCGCTTTGTCCCCTCTGCCTTTCTCTGTCCACGGCCCGAGACTGTGTCTGAAGAAGAGTAATTTCCCTTCCTCTTTGATAGCATGTGGTGCAATATTTGTGGCGGACGGTCAAGTAGCGGCCAATTTCGCACACTGTCCCCGCGAAGATATGGAAACTGAGCCTGCTGTCAGTAAGACACCGCAGACGCCTTTAAAGGTGCTGAATACGTCCCCTATAAACAGCTCACTTTTAAACCTGTAGGTAATAAGCTATATAGTATACGTTTTTTTTGTGGGTATAATTGACTAAATTGTAATAACATTTGCGTGAAACACGACCATGATTTAAGACGCACAGTGATTGGGGACCAGTACGTCTCTGTGCTGAAATTGAGAACCCCCCCCCCCCCAACTCCCCTGATGTCCCCATTGGTTTTGAAGCGGCCTACGTGTGAATCCATCTCTTTATGGTTTGTTCTGTGCGTTTCTCACCTCTACACCTCCAAGTTCCCATCAAGGCCGTGGGAAGGCTGCTGGGAACAAGAAAACAAAATCCAAACAACTTGTGCAGGGAAAATATTTCTGGATAACCCATTCATGATGGATACTATATTTAACCAGGAATCGGCCTGGCTCTATTGCTTTTCCTTCTCAAGGGGCCTCAGGTTTTGCCTGGGGTCTTTATCTCAGACCTGGCCCGTATCCTCACTTATTGTTCCTCTGGCTAACATCACAGTTAAATTTTACTACATTTTTCATTTGCTGACACTGAGGAAGCAAAAAGGGTCTTAAAGAATCTCTGTAAACAAAAGCAAATATGACAAAATCCAAGACAAGGGTGAAATTCTTAACTACCACGTGAAATACCTTTTCTAGCATTGCCAATTGAAAAGTGTATATGAATATGTCCTATATAACCAGGAAGTAAGTTTGTGTGTGTCTGATTTCCCCCAAAGTCAACATTCAAGCCTTTGCTTTTGCAGCTGCACCTATTTTTTACTTGGCGTTGTCATTCCCCTAGATTGCCCTCCCTGACCATCGTTTGACCCCGCCCATTAATTTTCGTCTTCCAGAAGGCAGAGAGTGAGCGTAGGGGGACGTGGGGGGAAATTGGAGAAAGGTTTGTGGCTTCTGGAGTTTTGGAGAAACGAGGGAAGCATAAGATGGTTCTACTTAACCGTTGAAGTAGTGGCAGGCGGCCGGTGGAGGAAATGGAGGAATAAAATGGCTGGTTTGATTCCCCCCTGAGTCCTCTGTTTCCTTATATTTTATTTCTAGAAGATTATCTGCTTCCGCCAAGCCATAGTTGCGTTCACCAATGTTCTACAGGAACAAGACCAGGCCAGAATTGAAACGTCTTAATTTGCTGTGGATGAAAAGACAGAGAATGGTGATGAAAAGAACATAGCAAGCTTTATTGATTAGAGGATGGGAAATAAAAGGGGATGGGCTCCTTAAAGCAGCTAGCAAGAGGGCTATCTGAAAATGAGGAGCAGGTTGAAGGGGATGAGCGACCGCAGCTGCGATATGCATACATGGTATATGGTGTCGCCCACGTCACCGCAGAGACAGATAATCAGGTTCGTCTTTCATCGCAGACCTGAGTCACGGCCAGGCGCTCTACAGAAGTCTATTCTTGGGACAGGAAGAAGTTTTCCTTTTTAATTTCTCAGAGTAGATTTACACGATTGACACTTTGGTTACAGAGAAGTCATTACATGGACGGAAAATATGCAGTCCTGTTATAACACTTGATCTAGGCGGAAAAATAAATGCAGGTTATACCATTTTTGCAGAGCAGGTGAGAGAGAGAGAGAGAGAGAGAGAGAGAGAGAGAGAAATTGCAATCGTTCCCATATGTGCGCACAGACACCTGATATTCGTCCCGGTGGGTGAATCAACATTCTCTGTGAGTGACACAGATGTGCTCTCCGTCTGTTGAAGCTCAGAAGTTAAACAACTGAGGGAAAAGGAGAGAGAGAGAGGGAAAAGCAATGATCATCTTTTGTTTATACTGGGAGCGCACATTAAATAGACTCATAATTCCATAATCTTCCAGAATGCTGACTGGTGCTTTTCTTCGTCTGCTTCTCCGCAGCCAGAGTCTGTGAAGTGTCTAATCTTAGCGCGAGTGCCGGCTGTTTTTATTTGAGTTTGATTAGCTCCATCAAGGCCTAGTTGTGCTTTCATCCTTGTTTTTTTTTTATTCGTTGGTTTTAAGTTCTTAAGCATTAGCACTTTGTAGTTTACTTTTGGCTAAGTCAGTTTCTTATTCCCCCATATGGTGTTTTGAAACCATATTCGCATAGCTTTATGCTAACACCTGCATGTACCCCTCCCCCCAAACATGATGTCAGTTCCTCTGTTATGTCTGGACCATTCAAGAGTTGTGACCCGAACATTTAGGCAGGTGAGACTAACCCCCCCCTTACCCCCAAACCCACCTCATACTCTTAAGTCACGCACCTTTTCTTTCCTCCTGTGTTGACACCATGAGCTTCGCGCTTTAGCTTCCTCTTTATTCTCTCTCTCTCTCTCTTTCTCTCTCTCTCTCAGAGTTTAATGCTGGATTAGGGGCATGCTGGCAGGGTCCAACCCCAGGAGACCCAATGCTGGATTGGGTCTAAAATGAATTTACGGCTGCGTAGTGGAGATACTGTTTGGCAACACGACTCTCTCTCTCTCTCTCTCTCTTTTTCTCACTCTCACTCTCACTGTCACACACACACACACTCTCACTCTCACTCTCACTCACTCACACACACACACACACACACACACACACACACTGTTTTACCATGCGCAGGTCCAGATGTTGTGTCCTCTGGCCGCCCTACGCTGCTATGCTGAACTGGTCCGGCTCAATCAGAAACTCTATTCATTATTGATAGGAGTTCCAGACATCCCCTACACCCCAACCCATTTTTCCACATCTAAAGAGCCATAGTTGCTGCCAGGAGGCCGTGATGGTTTGCATGATCAAAGTCCCGGATTCAGGGACAGTATGACATCACGTCGGTGGAGAGCTCATGCGATCCGTGCAGCATGTATAGCCGTCTGCTTAGCAGGCTTTAAAGGCCTGGGGTCCTAGACAGTGCTGGCTCAGGCCTAGGAGATGCATGGCAATATCTTTTCCACCTGCTCTGAAATACAAAGAAGTAGAAATGGTATTTGTGGAGCGAGTAGGGAATTTGGCAGGGTAGATGTATGCTGTCCCTGAGGCTTGAAGCCCAGTGTTGACTGGGACTGCGTGGGACAGCACTTGACATTTAAAGTCTGTGTACTGTATGTCATTATGTCTGGGTCTGTGCATTTGTAGGTGAGTATTTGGTGTGTGTTTGTGTGTGTGTGTGTGGATCTCCTCGCTGGGCCATTTTTCATTATTTGGTGAGGTTCAAAAACATTGTTTTGGTGACGGTGCATACCCCTCCCGAGTGCTGAGTGAGCTTGGGCAAAAAATGTGGGTTCTGGGGGCGCTGTTACAAAATCGAGGTGTGTGCCTTTTAAGAGACAGTAACTCAGTACTGGTCTCATATGTGAAGAACACTTGTTGCTTCAAATACTAGCGCCATAACCTTGTGAGAAACATCGGAGCGAAGGTTGTTCCTAGTTTGGTCAGAGTGCCAGCTCCACACTGTAATGCCCCTTTAAGGAAGTTAGCCAGAGATATTAAGATTTATCTCCTTGACTATTTATTCCACCCCATCTTAGGTTTCTAATTTATCTCATTAGGGAGGCCATTCAACCTGGATCTCTCCCATACAGCTGGTCTATTTTTTAGCTCACTCACTGAAACAGAATTATATCAAAGCAAACATTCACTTACCTGTTCAAGGCGTACCGACTGGCTCCAGGCTCACAACTTCTGTGTTTACTCAATCTAGGACTTATTATCAACCTTCTGTCTTTGCTTAGGTAGAGTTTCTTCAGAAGTCTGTTTTGTAACCAGCTCATGGTAATGCTCATCAATCCCCCTTTGTGAATGTAGCTATTTTGAGACACACCAGAAGAGCCAGAAAATATCTGTATAATGTACACATTGTGTGGGATGTACACCCGCTACCTACAGTATGTACTGTACAGGCTTATCATCTGTCCGTGCGCTTTTTTCCCTTCTAAAATCATGAAGCTCTCACATGACAGGGGGATTTAAGGATTCTAGCTGTAGCTGCAGTGCGGGCCCTGCACACGCTTTCATATGCGCGGTCGTGATTTATGAATATTTTTGTGCTTCATTTATAGCAATGGCACTTGAGACTTACAAGGTTGTCATGGCCTAAATCGTACAAGAAGGACCATGTAATACATTTGGATGTGATGTGAAATTAATGCAAGAGCAGTTCCAAACATTTATCCCTACCACGCTTCTCAACACACCACAAGTAACTCTTGCCACGCACTGAGCAAACTAGAGTTTGTCATTTTTGCTGCACGCTGGATTTACTGGTGGTAACCATCTTATATTTTCCATTTAAAGGGATAAAGGATTTCACGTTGTTTGTCCACATGCGCGCATATGTTTTGCCTCAGAGCATGTGTGTGTCATTTAGCATTCAGGAGGAAGCACCGCAGCGGGCGATGAAAACCTTTTGATTGCGAAGGACCAGATTCTGCGTTTCTCTCCCCATCTGATGCTAAAAACCGCTGGGCTGGAAGCGTGTGGCAGGGAGGACGTCAGGAAAGCAGAGGAGGGGAAGGGAGATTTGGATTAGCCTTGATAGGCCCCATGTGTGTCCCTTCTAGCGCAAGTGTGCTAGCTAGCTCGTTTAAGTGGAGCTGACCCACTCTCCGCTTTCAGCCGCGCTGCAGCTTAGACTGCGTCTAGGAAACCCCGATGGCCGCAAAGGCTATACGCTGAGGGGCCCGTGTTATGCAAGATTGTTCAGAGCTGCATACCATCTGCGGTTCTTTCCGTTGTGTCCTTCCAATTCCTCACCAGTGGGTGTCGCCAATGCAAAAGCAGCGGCGTCTTTGCTGCTGAACGCGCCACACTGCCTGACCACTTTGCCATGTGGCGCCGAGTCAACCATACAGAGGGTTGGCTTGGCGCAAGCCTGCCATTAAAAATGACAACAGCAATTTGAGGAGATACAGCGGCCTCACGGCTCTCCCGTTCCATGGAAAGTCCAGCGCTAACATTGTGCTTCACGTGGGCGCTCGGTGTAACTCTATAGATACATGGGACCTCTAGACATTATGATCTAGAAGTACAGTAGTACGCTTTTAGTAGCGTCAGCGCCTTGAGCCTTCTTTAAAGTAGTAGTAAACTTGGTAAACTAAGGTGATTTACGAGCCACATACTGCATAATCTGTTTGTATCTAGTGTCTGTCTGGTGTCCTGACAACCAATTTACATGTATAATTTCCCATTGTGAAGCAGAGGTGAGTAAAATGCATACAGGTACTATACTTTGTCATTCTCCACTTGTCCTTTCCTTCTCTTTCTCGTCTACGTGCCTACCTTGCTTGTTCTCTTTACAACTGTTTCACTAACAGCCACATTCTTTCATTTCAAAACACCACGCTTTTTGGACATTGTGCCTGGAAAAACACATGTCAGTTCTTTTGTGTGTGAAAGACCCCTATCAGGTCATCCGAGCGGGAACAGCGCTGCACATGCCGAGCGCCGTAAACACACACGCACGCACACACGCACGCACACACGCACACACGCACACACGCACAGGGCCACGGTGTCGCAGCGTGGTAATCTAAGCTGTGCTCGGGGCAGCCGCCTCCTTGTCTCGCTACATCAACAATAACAAGTGTTCCTTTCATGGGACAAGTCCCGTTCTGTCCAACCACATGGATCTGTCAGTGGCACCTGGGGGATAGTCTCTCTCCTCCTTCCTCTCCTCCTTCCTCTCCTCCTTCCTCTCCTCTGTTGTTCTCTCCCCTCCCTGCCAATCACTCATCATTCCACCCATTATCTTCCTACAAACAGAACCCTATAGGTGAAACGTTGGGTTCACGATTTTGATGTGTGTTTATTTTTTCTCAATCAGAGTGCCAAAAGTCTTACAAACAACAAGGACTCTCGGATCCTGTGGGGCAAAGATGACCAGCTAATAACCACTGGCTTTGATATGGTGAGAATGCAGTTTTTGGCAATTCGTTGGTAATTGTGTGTGTGTGTGTGTGTGTGTGTGTGTGTGTGTGTGTGTGTGTGTGTGTGTGTGTGTGTGTGTGTGTGTGT